>VMDO01002800.1:0-158386 GCA_007922755.1 Pedetes capensis
AAAGGAACTGAGTAGACAGTTCTCAAATGAAGAGGTCCATAAAGCCATGAAACACATGAAAAAGTGCTCAATATCCCTAGCCATTAGGGAAATGCAAATCAAAACAACGCTGAGATTTCACCTTACACCAGTAAGAATGGCCAAGATCAATAAAACAAACAACAACAAATGCTGGCGAGGTTGCGGGGAAAAGAGAACATTTTTACATTGCTGGTGGAGCTGTAAATTGGTGCAACCACTATGGAAATCAATATGGAGGTACCTCAAAAAACTAAAAATAGATCTACCTTATGACCCAGCTATCACACTATTGGGAATTTACCCAAAGGGAGATGGGTCATCGTACCACAGAGACACCTGCATCTCCATGTTCAATGCAGCGCTTTTCACAATAGCAAAGATATGGAATCAACCAAAGTGCCCTTCAACAGAAGAATGGATAAAAAAAAACTATGGTATATATACACAATGGAATACTATTCAGCAATCAAGAAAAATGAAATAGGGTCATTCGCAGCAAAATGGATGGAATTAGAGAAAAGTATTTTAAGTGAACGAACACAAGATCAGAAAGAGAAACAACACATGTTCTCACTCATATGAGGGAGCTGACTCAAAATTACAAGAAAGAAAAATTCTACTCAAAGTTCAGATCATAATAAAAGGGGGGAGGGAAGATAAGAATGAGGTCAATATAAATGGACTAGAAATCGCATGTAATTATTCTAACAAGATAAAAACAAAGACCACTACAGGAAAAGTTTCTATCTTAAACAGAAATGGAACCCAAGGACATACAGAAAAATACTACATAGTAAAAGATAGAGAAGACTTGGATGGGAAACTTAGATGGGAAGGGGGAGAGGGGCGGAAACATAGAGGAGGGTAAGGGGTAACCTATATGAATAATGTTTATCAAATTGCATATATGAAAATTGTCACAGTGAAAAGCATGTCAAAATGAATCACATTATGATGTACATTAAAAATTTCTAATAATAATTAAAAAAAAGTTAGTTCTTTGTTCCTTCCCTCCCCCCTCCACTGGAGACTGCTATGTGTTTCTTGCACCTCCACACACTTACCCTTCTCCGGGTGTTTAGGTCCAGTCACAGATGACGGACTCGACAGATTATTATTATGGTATACACTATGGTCCATAAAGTCTGGGAGGACAGAAAGAATGCCTGCCATACTTAAAATTGTTTACTTGTCCCAGAGCCTGACCCACAGTAGATCCTCAATTGATATTTTCAAAGGGAATAGCAACAATGAGCAAAATTTATTGAATACTCTGTCCTAGGATGCATGTTAGCATTTACCCTTGTTATTAGGTGCCTTCTCCCATTTTTGCAGTGCTGGGGATCAAACCCAGGGCCTCAGAGAGTATAGAGCAGCACTCTACCAACTGAGCTAAATCCCATCCCCAAGGACTTACCCTAGATTATTTTATTTTTCACATTATTTCCACTTAAGTAAATGCAAAAAATAAAGGACGAGAATTTAAGCAACTTGCCTAATTAGTAAGTGATGGAGTTGAGATTTGAACTCAGGAAGTCTGACTCCAAAGCCCATAGTTTAACCATCGCCCTATAATCCTGAAAGGAGGGTAGGTCCTGGTAGGCCAAGTGTCACCATGTCCTGGGCTCTCCAAGATTACAGTTCTGCTGAGGGCCTATCTCACACCTCATTACCACTGCCTTCAACCCATGCACTCTATCTGTGCATACTTCCACCTCTGTTGTTCTTCCAATCTTCTATTTTTTATAAACAGGTGTATTTTATGCAATACTATCATGTCTAAGACATTTCCTTCCAAGGTGAAGACGCTAAAACCTACCAAACCCATCTTCATTCATGCGCACAGGAGAGAAAAGTTTCATTTGTCCCTCAGGTAGTGTATTTGAATATTGATAATAACACTTGCACTTCCTTGATTGATGGACAGCTTATTCCAAACATACTGTATCCAAGCTCATGGTCCAACCAAATAACACACTCAACATAGAGAAGGCCCTAAGAGAAACATGCCATTTTATTGGATTTGTGGAAAAATAAAACACCAAGATGGAAATACTTGCCCAGCTTGCTATACTCCTCCTGATGCTGATCGTCTCATTTGTTCAGGCATTCCTCATCTCAGCTTATCATATCTTAACATGGAGTTATTCTTAATAGTTTAATATACTTCCAACATGAGAACTTAGCTGCCAGAACCCTCACCTTTCCCATCTGGGGCGAAATGAACATTAGGGACAGATAGATCTAGGGTGTCATCTAACAGGACGTAGAGGCAGTTGTAGAAATCTTGCTGTATGCAGAGCTCAGGCCAATTGAAGTAACCCTGTCTCCCTACTCTATTCCAGCTTCCATCCTTATGGAGGGTCCAATCCTTTAGAGAAAAGCAAGTTTCCCAAGTTTCCCACTGGGCTGTGTTACATGAGAAGTAAAGAGATGTCCCTCACTCATTCATTTCTAAGACTCAGCTGAAAAAAGATAATCTATCTTGTTGTTGTTGTTGTTGTTGTTAGGAGCCATCAAGTCGGGTCCGACTCATAGTGACCTTCATAGGAGTCCAAATGGCTGATTGTTTTGGGATTGCATCCAGAGTGGGTTGCCATGTCTGTCTCCCATTTTTGCAGTGCTGGGAATTGAACCTGGGTCCTCAGAGAGTACAGAGCAGCGCTCTACCAACTGAGCTAAATCCCAGGCCTTGACATATCTTAGGAAGATAAATTTAACTATGATACTCTTCCAATATACCAGGAGCATCAAGCTATCTTTTGTCTTTTGAAACATTTTTGAGTCAATATTTATCTTTAAAATTTTTTTTTTTTGCTGTGCCAGTGTTTGAACCCGGGGCCTTGCTTATGCTAGGCAAGCACTCTACCACTGACCTATACCCCCAGACCAATATTTGCCTTCTTCTAAACCCCAACTGTTAGTGCATTTAGTTTCCATGTTGTTGTTGTTGTTAGGTGCCATCGAGTCAGTATCCAACTCATAGCGACCCTCTGTACGACAGGGGAAACACTATCATCAGTGCTTCTCTGCTGTTCATAGCGTTTTCAATGGCAGATTGATTTTTGGGAGGGGGTTGCCAGGTACTTCTCCTAAGCCTACAGCTTCTGGTGTTCCCAGGCGGTCTCCCATCCAAGTACTAACCAGGCCCAACCCTGCTTAGCTTCCGAGATCTGACAGGATTGGATGCCACAGGGCTACAGCTGCAGGCTTAGTTTCCATAGAAGAAGGAAAATATCTACCTCAGAAAAATCCTTAAAATACAGTCTAACACCTATTTCAGGTTTTCTTCCCAGTTTCCAATGTTGGATAATCACCAGCAAACTGATCCTTCTGGAGATGGCTTTCCCAATTTTGGTGTCTGGTGTGACCAAATGATTCTAATAGTAATTTCAAGTCAGTGAGAAAGAGACAGGGATGACATATAACAACATTGAGTAAACCCTGGAGTCTTAAGCTATTGATCCTCAAAGAGTCATATGTGGGGACTCTATTGCCTCCAGCCAGAGAGACCACAGCATAGCCCACAGTAGGAGGACATCAATTATATATGGAATTATTACTTGTATGTATATGCATAAAAATATTTAGTTCTTCTTATTGACTATTTAAAACTCATCAAGATGCTATGTGTCTTGGTAATTTTTCTTTAGATCTTGACAGCATCACTGAGGGAAATCTGATATAGGAGAAAACATACTAGGGTAGGAGTCAAGTACCACATTATTGACTCTGTCTGTGATCTGGAAACGTGTAATTCCTGTTACATGGAACTGTCCTTTTTTCTAGAAATACCTGATGACTTTGGACATGCTAGTTTTATTTGCTACTTTTGTGCAGCTCTGACCAAACACCTGACATAAACAACTTAAAGAGAGAGATTATTTATTTTAGTTCATGGTTTCAGAGGGTTTGGTGGCCCAGTGTACTAGGGCAGAAAGTCATGGCAATGGGAACACATGACAGGAATTTCTTCACCCTATGACACTCAGGAAGCAGAAAAAAAGAAATAAAGGAAGAGGCCATGTGAAGAGATAGCCCCCAAGGACACATCCACAGTGACTTACTTCCTCCAGCTGGGCTCCACCCCTTAGTTTCCACAACCTCCCAAAATAGTGCTACCAGATGGGAACTGATCATTCAACCTATTACCCTGTGGGGGACATTTCATATTCAAATCATGAGAGTAGTTTAGACGTAGGTCCTAAGGCAAGCTAGAATGCTGTGCATAGAAAGGGGCAGAATGGAGAATTTACAGAGGCAAATTTAGGACAGAAAGGGATGAGGAGGAGAGTGGCCAGGAGCCTGGGAAGATGGCTTTTGGTTAAACACTTCTCTCCATGCTGTTAGAACTCAGCTTGTTCGGCATCAATGTTTTTCTATAGAAACTGAAGAAAAGGCTGAATTTGAGGTGATTTGGCATAATTGAAGAGGTGGAGGCTGAGTGGAATATGGAAATAAGATTCCTCACCCCACAAATATTGGGATGGGGTTTAAACTGTAATAGACCATTGCACGGAAGTTTTTATCCAAGTTTGACTAAATCTCTAGGGAGATTAAGAGGTTCCCAGATCACATCAAGGTGGAAAATGGATAATTTGTTCCTCTCATGTATGTTCAGCTTTAGCTGCTTACCTTTGAAACAGAAGTAGGAAATTATGAATTTTACTTGCCCTATTTAAAAATTGTTGTTGTTGTTAGGTGCCATCAAGTCGGGTCTGACTCATAGAGTCTCTATGTACAATAGAAGAAAACACTCTCTGATACTGTGCAATGCCTAGCACTATGTCAGTGCTTCTCTGCTATTCATAGGATTTGGGGAGTGGGCCGCCCAGTCCTTCTCCTTAGTCTGCAACACCTGGTGTTCCTGGCAGTCTCCCATCCAAGGACTAAGCAGGCTGATCCTGCTTAGCTTCTGAGATGAGGTGGGATGAGATGCCAGGGTGCCATTGCTGCAGACTTTAAAATCATATCTTATAGTATGTTAGATAGGATGTTAGATAATAATTGTTGTTGTTGTTGTTGTTAGGTGCCCTCGAGTCGGTATCCGACTCATAGAGACCCTCATAGGGTTTTCAATGGCAGATTGTTTCGGGATTGCCTTGGGAGTGGATTGCCAGGGCCCTTCTCCCATTTTTGCCGTGCTGGGAATTGAACTTGGGACCTCAGAGACTGCAGGGCAGCTCTCTACCAACTGAGCTAAATCCCAGCCCCTAGATAATAATACTGATAGCTAATATTTATTTTGGCTCACAATGGCCCAGGCTCTGTTCTTTTTATATTTTACTTCATCTTCAGTCCAAATTTATGTGGATGACACTATTGTTATTCTTGTTTTTCAAAGGAGCAATATGGACTCACGCCAGTGACTCTCCAGGCAGCTTCCAGGCCTTCAGCCTTGGACTGGGGCTGCATCATTCATCCCTCTTGTTCTGAGGCTTCCAGCTTCTTGGACTGAGTAGCTACTGTATTCTCTAGCTCTTCAATGTGCAGATGGACATTGTGGGAATATTCAGGCTCTGATCATGAAGCCAACCTGATAAATCCCCTTTCATAATCTATATATACACATGATAATATATACGTATATGCATGTATATGTACACACACAAATTATTGGTTCTGTTCCTCTAGAGAACCCTGACTAATACTATGTAACTGCACTGGAATGTTCCTTCTTGCCTACATTTTTATTGTTAGATATATCATAAAGATAGGAGAGTGCATAAAGCATTTATAAATAGTTTAAAGAATAACTATAAAGGATATACTCTATATTCTCAAATCTAATCTGCACCTCTTCAACAGTTTTAGAATCCTCATTTGACTTTGAACACCGCTAAAATTGTTGAAAGCGTACAGATTAGATTTGAGAATATACAGTACTCATGTAGTTGGCAGCTAACCCAAGAACAACAGCATTGACAGTATCTTTTTTTTTGGGGGGGGCAGTACTTGGGAACTTGTGTATATTTTGCAAGTGCTGGGCTTCACCCCCAGCCCTTTTGTAAAAATATTTTATCTTGAGATAGGACCTTGCTAAATTGATGCAGCCCACTTCTGGCCTTGAACTGGAAATTCTCCTGCCTCCACGTCCCATGTTGCTAGGATTACAGGTGTGCACCACTACATGTGACTTCACTGATAGCATCTTAAAACCCGCATGTACTCTCCCTATTCATAGCCCTCATTTGGTCCCAGTAGGTACTATCATTGTACCACCATTATGGTCATTATTTTCTTGTTTTCTCTATAGGTTAAAACACTATGGATGTAGCTCTAAATAATATAGTTTAGTTTTGCAATATTTTAATTTTAAAAACAAGAATCATTCTCTGTCTTTTTTCATAACTTTCTCTTTTCCCTTGATTTTTTTTTTTTGTGACAGTCATCCATAACATTCTATTGCAGCTAGCCATGGTTTGTTCATTCTCTTTCTTGTACACCACTGCATTGTATACAGCCATAGCACCCTAGGATCTGACCCCACCTGATCTTAGAAGCTAAGCAGGATGGGCCTGGCTAGTCTTGGATGGGACACCACATGGCAATACCAGATGCTGCAGCCTAGGGAGAAGGACCTGGCAATCCACTCCCAAAACAATCTGCCATTGAAAATCCTATGAATAGCAGAGAAGCACTGGCAATAGTACTGGGCATGGCACAGTGTCAGAGAGTGTTTCATTCTGTTATACATATGGTCACTATGAATCAGACCTGACTCGAAGGCACTTAACAACAATAAGAACGGTGCATTGTATGATCATATGAGGATGTACTTCTCTGTTCAATTGTCAATAGATGTTTGGGGTTGTTCCTATTTGGGGGCTATTATGAACAATACTGTAATGTACATTTGTGTCTGTCTCCTGGCTTCTCGAGCTGTAGAGCACTTATAGATTGTAGGCTCTGTACATCTTCATCTCCGTTAGAAAAATGTCTATTTTCTAACATGGTTATACCAATTTACAATCTTGCTAAAATTTTTGTTGTTCCACACACTTACCAACATTATACAGAGGGTGCCAAAAAATGTGTACACATCTTGGGATGAAAACTTTCCATTTTGCTGTTTTAAGAATGCATTCCATGCTTGTTCTGCTGACTCCTGTCTCACATGTATATCGTTTGGTAGATTTTGGTGATGCACATGTAAACTGTTCCAACACCATAGCAAAAGAAGCAGAACCTGATGTTGTGTGAGGGCTCCTTGGTCTTCCCTTGGGCACATCACACACAGTACCATGCCTCTCAAACTTATCACAAATGTGTGTAATTGTCAGGCACATCAGAGGTTCTGTTGCATACTCAAACCTCTGTCGTCGTTGTACTTCCATGATATTCTTGAATTGCAAATACCACTTAAAAATGGTCTTGTGTTCCTCAAATGACAACCGTGCTTCCACCATTTTCTTTATCCTGCCTGTATATTATGGCACTAGCATTCATCTGATTAACACTAACATTTGAGTGAACATCATGCTACACATTCCTACCATAATTCAATTCAACTTCAAAAGGTAATACAAAGGTTGCATCTCTTAAAATACATATACTTTTGTGTATAATTTTTTTGCACTCCCAGTAGATAGACTTTGATTTTTGCAAACCTGGTAGGTGTACAGTATCCCATTATTTTTAACTTACATTTCTCTAATTATCAATGAAGTTGAACACATTTTCATATGCTTACTGACAATTGCTGAAATATAAGTGAAATTATATAAAAACCTTTATAGAGTTTTGATACACACAGCTAAACTGACCTCTAAAATGTTATACCAAATTTCTCTCTCTTTCTCTCTCTCTCTCTCTCTCTCTCCTCTTTCTTTCTTTCTTTCTCTCTTTCTCTCTTTCTCTCTTTCTCTTTCTCTCTCTTTTTAGGCAGGGTCTCACTGTGTAGTCCAGGATGGCCTGGAATGTGCTATGTAGACCACACAGGCCAGAACTTGTATCAGTGATCCTGCCTCAACCTCCCAAATGCTAGGATTATAGGCATGTACTACCATGCCCAACTATAAATTTGTCACCAACTCTGTAGACATTAAATAACCTTAACAATTGGAAAGATGAAAATTGACCTTTCTTAATTTTTATTTAAAATTCCTAGGGTTACTAGTACATTTGAATGTTTAAAAATATTTTTCTGAGGCATTTGACAGGGCTGTTTGTGTCTCTTGTCCTATTGTAGATGGTTTATTGGACAGTATTAGAACTGAAAGTTTCTAATATAAAATTTCACTGATTTTAGTAAGATAAAGACATTTGACTTCTTGCCAAGTGGGGTTTTTTTGCGGGGAAATCAGGCTTCTAAATTATAATTTTTAGGTGAATTTCAGTGCATTAATGCACACTGAATGCTACTGTGAATGTTCAGAAAGAATAAAACAAGACAATGATTTCTGCTTCCAGAAAGATGGAACAGATATGTTTTTCTTCATTCCTCCTACTAAATACAACTAAACACCCTAGATATTATATATAAGACAAACATAGAGACTTTGACTGGTGGAAAAAAGAAGCCAGACCAGATAGGAGCTTTGCAATCTGGAGAATGACACAGTGGTGAGATCTCTGGGGTTTTTTGGCCGTATGTATTCCATATTAGTTGCTACATTTGCTGACCACTCAGAGGTGTCAAGAGACATAGTCCAAAAAGCCAGCAAAAACCTGTTCTATCTGGCCAAAGAACCAAGAAAGCAGCAAAACAGATAAATTTAGAAACTAACCTCTCCACTGTAGCCAAAACCAAAGCAAAAACTTTGACAAAGGCAGAACGGGGAGCCTAAACTCCTTCCCTTTCCAGGTGTCCCAGTACAACTGACAGGATAGAGTCAAAGAAGGCTGAGAAAGGAGCCAGAACTTTCATTCTGGTCAGATAGTAATAAGATCACTCTTTCCATAGAGTCAGTGAAGACCACTTCCTAGATTTTCACCCCCCAACCCAGCAATAATGATGTGCCACTCTCCCTCCCTGCTGGGTGGTGTCAGAGAGGACTGGTGAGGGTCAGGACTTTCACCTCCATTCAAGAAGGTGGCCACCTGCCTTCCCTCACCTACAATGTAATGTCAAAGAAAATCACAAGGGAATAGCAATGAGGCACACACAGTTTTCTTCAGCTCTGGTGCATTGCTGTGACAGAGAAACCAACTGAAACAAACTTACGGGATGGGGAGATTTATTGGGAGCTCACAGATAGAGAATCACAGTCCATAATGGTGGTGGGACAGAGCCTATGGCAGAGAACCTCACATCTCAGCCATCAGGAGGAGAGCAGAGGCAACGGCCTGAATTGGGGCTCTGGGTAAAAACCTCCAAACGCTTGCCCTACAGTGACTTACTTTCACAAAGCTAGATCCAGCCTCCCAAAGTTTCTATAGCCTCCACAAACAGCACCATAAACATATGACTCTCAGGGAACATTTAGATCCAAACCATAACACCCACCTCTTCCACCTAGAGAAGAAGCAGTGGAGGCTTAGTGGGTAACTGAAACGCCTACTTCTGCCCAGGAGGTATATGGGACCACCCTTGTGGGTTTCGGTAGAGGCTAGATACAGACCATAAGTGCCAGGGAAAGAAAAGTCCGCACAAATGATTGTGTTTCTCTTTTATTTCACTTTCAAGACACTCAGAGCCACATTTGGGGTACCATATGTCTGTACAGCTATGCACAGGGTGAGCACCCCCAATCCAAAAATCTGTAATGCTTTAAAATTGAAAACTTTCGAGCATTGACTGACATCATGCTCAAAAAGTTTGGATTTAATAGCTGGGTATGGTGGCACATGTCTATAATCCCAATAATGCAGAGGCTGAGGCAGGAAAATCATGAGTTTGAGGCCAGCCTGGGATACACAGTAAGACCCTGTTTTGAAAAAAATAAGGGGGAGGATTTGGATTTTACAGCATTTTCGGATTTTTGTGTGAGGGATACTTAAGTTATAAGTCTACACAAATATTCCAAAATCAAGAAAGATCTGAAATCTGAAATACTTCTGATTGCAAGCATTTCAGACAAGGGGCATTCCACCTGTATTTACTTTCCCTTGACATGATGTTCCATTTCTAATTCACATGTTCTTTGGCCTCTGTGGTGGTTGGCTCAGTTACATTCCCAAACTTTTCAGTGAAACACTCATCTTGGTGTTGCTATGAAGGGATTTTGTAGATATGATTAAAGTCCATAATCAGTTGATATTAAAACAGGGAGATTATCCTAGATAATCTGAGAGGCCTGACTCATTTAGTTGAAAGGCCTTAATAGTAGGGATGAAGCTTCCCTAATGAAGAAAAAGTCCCACCTGTGAGCCCACTGTACTAGCATCTACCTTTATTCCAAACACTCAGGAGGCTGAGGCAGGAGGATCATGAGTTGAAGGCCAGCCTGGTCTACATAGCGAGTTCCAGGCCAGCCTGTGATACATAGTGAGACCCTGTCTCAAAAATAAATAAGTAAATAAATAAATATTTTTTAAAAACATATTTTAATCTCTCTGAAAGTTACGTGGTGATTTAATTATTGTTGTTGTTAGGTGCTGTCAAGACCAACTATTAGGGACCCTATGTCCAACAGAACAAAACATTCCTGGATACTGCGCCAGGCACACAATCCTTTTTATGTTTAATACCATTTTTGCAGCCACTGTGTCAGTCCATCTAGCTGAGGGTCTTCCTTTGTTTTCGTGAACCCCATACTCTCCCAAACGTGATGTCTTTCTCCAGGGCTTGGTCCCTCCTGACAACGTGTCCTAGATATGTAAAAGAGACAGTCTAGCCATCCTTGCTTCCCAGGAGCACTCTGGTTGCACTTTCTTCTAGAACAGATCGCATACACAATTAATGTAGTGAATCGTTGTTAGTACGTAATTGCTACTATTGTATTTACTGAAATACATACTTGTGACTAGTATATTTATAGCTGCCTTTGAACAATACCGTAAACGCCTGACCCTGGTTTTAACACCACTTTCCTGGCTAGAGACGTGCTCTCCGGTGCAGTTCCACCCCACACCACAGGTGGCAGAGCAGCCCTTTCTCGTTCGCGGTTCCTACGCTGCTGCAGTCTCTGTCAGAACCGACTAAGTCAGTGTGACAGGGGGAACCTGCCATAGTCTCAGTGTCTAGGCTTGCTTTCTCAAGGAATTCTTCCGCTTTGTAATTAATGATTTAAAGCACACAGTAGGTCTTTAAACCTCCACTCTCGGTGGCTACCAGAAACCCCCTAGGGGCTGGCTCTCGAGTACCCGGCATTTTCCCCTCCCCTGCCAGGGCTGGGAAAGGGGCGGCCCGGCCCGCGGGGCTCGACCCGGAAGCTCGCCTCTCGGCTGGGACTGACAGTGCCACACCGGTTGCTGGGGCCCGCCGTGTCCTCTTTCCTCGGCCCGTCCTGGCCCATGGGTCTCCATGGTGATGGCAGGGCCCGGGGGCGGGCAGCCCGAGCGGGGCCGCGGCGCTCCGGAGGCCTGTGCGGCGGCGTCGCCGTGTTCGCCGCTGTGGCCGCAGTGTTCACCCTCACGCTGCCCCCCTCGGTGCCGGGGGGAGACTCGGGTAACGTACTCAGTCGCTGCCCCCGCCCCTCCCCGCGCCTGGAGCGGCCGCGAGCCGCGTGCGGCCCCGCTTTAGGCCTTAGGGCCGCCCGCCCGCGCTCGGCGCTGGGGTCTGCATCTCGCAGCCAGTTGTTCCGCTCTGCACCTCGGGCTTCTGTAGTTCTCAAGCTTCCGAGATGCGCCTTCTGTTGGTTTCGCCTCAGGGGGCGGTTAACGACTTCTCTGCTTCCCTAGATCATTTTTCTGGTCCTAAGTTTATTTTTCACTCCATTGCAGCCCACAGATGCTGCTTACTGATCTCTTACCTTGTTTCAGATAAAAAGAGTAACAATAGTGGCGAACACATGCCACTGAGAGTAGAGTGCATAGAGACGACCAACAGGTTACCGAGCGAACACATTTTAAAAGCGGTGGTAAATGATGGAGACAGTAAAGGGAAATGGGAGTTAGGGTGAGGGTGGGGAGTGGGTCCTTCAGAAGGTCTGGAAAGGCGTCCGAGGAGATATTTTAGTTGAAACCTGAACCGGTCACGCAGAACACATTGGAAGGAGAACTCTTTGGAAAGTGGAAGCCAGATGCGGCTTAAAGCATGCCACTTCTGTGAACAAGAAAAGCGTGGCTCACGGGCCATTTCAATTATACCCGGAATTGTACCGTAACCGAGATTAGAAACAAATACCTGGCTTTTGTTTTACCGCCAAGTTAAATAAACATCTCATAATGTCTTATAATGAGCAGTAATTTTTGTCAGAATGGTGCTGTGACTTCACATAGCGAAGCTATTTCTTGAAGAAACTCTGTACTGTTTTATCTTTTGCTGCATGGCAAGGTAACCCAAATTTAGTGACTGAAGCAACAAACGTTTATGATCACCGGTGGCTCTAGGTGGGGACTCTGGGTCCAGTTTAACTGGGTGCACTTAGGATAAGGGTGCTGTCATGGTATGGGCTGGGGCCGCAGTCCTCTCAAGGCTTAATTTGGGGAGCATCTGCTTCTAAACGCAATCTAGTTCTTTGCTATGTCGGTCTCTCCATAAGATAGCTAACTCTGCCAAGAGAAAGAAATAGGGCACCTCTATCTGGCACCTCTGTCTTTTTTGTAACCTAATCCTGGGAGTGATATGCCATTGACCTATTTTATTTATGGGAGGCAGTGTATCCAGCCCATGTTCAAGGGGGAGAGGATTATACAGGTAGGAATACAAGGAGTTGGGGATTATTGGAAGCTGTCTTCAGGGCTGCCTACCACATTGAAGACACTTGATGTTGCATTTTCAAGTCATTTCCTCTTTCTTTCAGGTCCTTTTGAACAAATAGGGTTAGTGTTTCATTACTGTAGCAGGGAATGGAGTTAATAGGCTTGCAAGATTAATATAAAATAGTGGGAATAGCTTTATGACTATAAGAATTTTGATATTGGAGAGCATTATCAGAGGTTAGGTAGCACTTACTTATTTAAAAATATTTACAACTACCTGTGGTTGTTTAAGCCTGAAGTATTGGGGTGAGGTGAATAATAATAACTAACACTGTGCATTTACTATATGCCACACACTGTTCCAAGTGCATTTTATGGATTGTTTCAGCCCTCCCAGCTACCCTATGAGGTAGGTATTAGTATCTTTCTTTTTAGATGAGAAGACTAAGGCTAACTATATCTAAAGTCATAGCTAGTAAGTAAGGGCCCTCAGGGAAAGAACCCAAGTAGATTGACTTCAGAACATACTCTTTTAATGTCTAGTCTGTCAAAGAATTTTATGAAATTCTTCGTTAAATCTATCATCGCATGCATAGTGATAATCTTTTAAAATCTGTGGTTGTTACCTTGTTTTTGATAATACTGTATTGTATTTTTTCCCCAAAGAATAAAGTTATGTATTATTCACCTTAACTTATCAAACTTCTTAGGTGTTCTTATTTGTTTAGTTTGATGCTACATAGTAGCATTTTTATGTCCATTTTGGGAATGGTCAATAAGCTCTTCTCCAACTATATGCCAATAAGGAAAATTTATTTAATCATATCTTTGACCATTTTGTTTATATGTTGAATGTACTACTATTCTCCTTGAGTGTTTATGAAATACATTTTCTACCAATAAACAGAACACATCTTGAACCAAAATAAATCATGTATTCTTTTCCTGAAAAGTCTTAAGGAAATCTATCACATTATGTGGTTTTATCAAGATTATCTTTTATACTACTTGACATGCATAATTCATTTATAGGCAGGAGTGCTCATAGTCCTTTGGGGGAAAGGGTGGGAATATAGCCTTCACTAAGTTAACTTTTATATGGATTTATATATTTTAAAGATAGTGACTTTAATAGACTTGATATATGACTATAGTATAATTAACTTTTTTAAAGTATAAATGAAGCTGGCTTTCATAAACTGTAAGCTTCTGCAGACAACTCTGCCAGTTTATATCCCAAACAGGAAAGCTGTGGGTCTCAAACCTGAATATACTTAAGGATTGCCTAGGGTGGCCGAGGGGCTGGGATTTACCTCAGTTGGTAGAGCACCACTCTGCAGTCTCTTGAGGTCCCAGGTATGATTCCTAGCATTGCAAAAATGGGAGAAGGATGTGGCAATCCACTCCTGAGGCAATCCTGAAACAATCAGCCATTGAAAACCCTAGGACGGTTACTATGTGTTGGGCACGACTTGACAGCACCTAACAACAACAATGGTGGCTGTGGTTGTAGCTCCGTGTTAGAAATGCATGCCTAGCATTCACTAGGCTTTGGGTTCCAGCCCAGGCTGGTGGGGGGAGGGGAATTGCTTAGGAAACTTGAGTCCTAATGCCAGAAGGTTTTAGTGGATTGGGAAATTTGGGGATGTGGTCCAGGAATCTTCCATTACAAAACAAAACAAGTAATTCGGATGCAAGTATTTCCATTTAGCTCATTATGAATGGTACATTACGGGTTTTGAAGAGTGGCATCTTTTCAGATTTGACATTTGATAAATGTTGCTAAAAGTTCGTCAAATTCCAGTTTTATTTTTACAGTAACAAAACTCCCCAGGGTGGGGAGGAGAAACATTGATTTTTTAATGGTAAGAAAAAGTTAGAGAAAATGGGCTGTTAATGCTAAGTGCAGTTTTTCTACAGCACCCAACAATAAGTGTAGTTTAAGTACATTTTAAATGGAAGTGAATGAATAGTGACCTAAACTTTGTCACAGAGATACAAGGACAGAAGATATAAAAGCTAACACATGGAGTAAAACTATAATATTCTATCCTTGAGAATAGGTACAAAAGGAACTATCATAAACATTTTTAGACCATAAACAATTTCTTCAAAAAGAAGTATTCAGGATACAAAACGTACCTTGGTTCCTAAGGTGCTCGTGAATATGTGCAGAAGACTTAAAAAATATCCTTAAGTAATTAAGTGAACAGTATGTGTCTTTGGATGTCTTTAGGAAGCTTTAGTGAGGCAGTCATCTAAGAATGAGGTTTCTGTGTAGCAAGGATGACGATGTGAGATATATATATACATATATATATATATTTTTTTGTTTTGTTTTGTTTTGTTTTTTTGGTCAACCTCTACTTTCAGGGCTGAAGTTAGATTCTTTGTGGCCAGAAGGGGGACAGGTGGTGATGTCTTGGCACGATCCTGAAATGGACGTGATAATGTTTTTAAACTTAGTAGGAGAGAGAAATTAAAAACAACTAGCCAGAATGTAAGGCTATCTAAGTGCTAAATATGCTCAGGCAGTTTCTATGGAGGAGAAAGAAATGATTAATCTGATGGAGGAAGCTGGGAAGGGAAATGTGTAAGGAAAGGTGTCATAGAGAAGGAGGCAGTTGAACTAGGACTTGAATGGATTAGCAGAGGGTGAGGGAGAAAACATTCCAGGGTGAGAGAATGAGTGATAAGAGAGGCAAAAGAGGACCACTCCAGAGGAATAGTGGGTATTCAGATTTCACTGGATACACTTAGGTAACATAGATATAAACCTACTAAATGGCTTGAATGTCTTGCTGAGGAATCTGAACTTCATTCAGTAACAAAGAATAGCCATTGAGAAATTTTAGACTAGGGATAGGATCCAGCCTATTTGTTTTGTGTATATATCTGTGTGTTGGGGCACTCTTAAATAATTTCAGTATGAAGATGAATTAAATTATGTCATTCAAGTCAATCTTGCAGTCCATGCCAGAGAAGGTAAAGGTCTAAATTGTAGATGGGGCAGTAGAAATTAAGAGCAGAAAATATCTGTGGAAGGATAGAAAGTACATTAAACCAGTTGTGGTGGTACATGCCTATAATCCCAGCGATTTGGGAGGCTGAGACAGGACAATCACAAGTTTGATTCTAGAGGCAGCCTATGTAACTTAGTGAGATCCTGCCTCAAAATACAAAATAATAATAAATGCACTGGGAGTGTATTCCAGTGGTTGAGCACTTGCAAAGTATGTGTAAGGCCCTAGGTTCAACCCCCACATACTACAAGAAAAAAGGAGGGAGGAGGGAGAAAAAAATGTACATTAATACCTTTCCTAGTAGTAACTTTCACAAATCATTCATTACTATTGACTGATTTCTCATGTTGTACTATACTACAATGTATAGAGATGAGTCAGAAATAGTCTGTGCTCTGGATACTTAGTATTAACCAATAGACATCAATTTACTGCATAATAATTTTAGAAATATCCACTAACAGGGAAATTACATGCAAAGAGTAGAATGATTTACTAGCTTGAGAGAGTATTATAAGAGAATTTATCAAAAGAACCTAGAACAAAATGGTTTAAAGATATCTAACCTAATTAACATAGGCAATGTGTCCAAATGTCAGTGTGAAGGTAGTATGGCATGTTTTATGGCGTGACCAAACCTCAGGCCTCTGCACATTTTGTATATCCTAAGATTACATCTTTATAGGCTGCTGATTCTTGAGAAGTAATACAGGACATTAAAGTAACGCTTGTAGAAGTATTTGTGCATTTGCAAGTAAATACTTTCAGGAGGGAAGATAAGCATTTTTAAAAAATGGGAATTCACCTGTATTTCTACTGACCAGTTATTAAAAACTATCAAAGATAGTTCATTCAGTAAGACCTAAGGGGGAAAGTATTCTTAGACTATTTCATGCTGCTAAATCTCTGCAGATTTACAGTTTTATCCAGTCAAATTAATGCAAAACCCCAATGTAAGCATTTGGATTTTGAAAACTTTGGAGGAGTGTCATTCTCTAATAGTAATTATTAGTTTTACATTATTTTTTCACAGGGGAACTGATCACAGCCGCACATGAGCTTGGAGTAAGTATTAGTTTTATTGTTTAATCAATGCTCTCATTAACAGTTTTAGGAATTAAGAAAGTTTAATTAAGCATGGAGTAAAGTAGATTAATTTATTTTCAAACCCCAGTTTTTAGTAACTTATAAGTACAGTACGTGACAATTTACTTTAAGTTTTAAATCCAATTAAACTAAATTATAAAGCAAAGCCTTTACTATATATACAGTAGCTGGCTTATTATCACCCCAAATTTTGTATAAGCTGTGGAGAATAAATCGGGTTAACAGTTTTAATAAGTTTATTATTTAATAAACTTTATTATGGTGTATGATCCCGTTAGTCAAGACCTTACGACTGTCAGCATGGTGGTAATCCGATAACAGTGTGGTCTTTCAACTTTCTAACCAAGGCGATATTTCAGAACTTGCTTTTTTTCAATAGCATTTTAAATGACCCTAAGGTACTGTTAACCCAGAGAACAAATCGCTTAGGAACAGACAATGAAATATGTCACCCTTTTTCTAGGTGATGCACCATGTGATAGACTAACAAATCCACGAAGAAAATATTTATTTGTGTTGGCACAAGAGGATTACAATAGGAAACCACTATTCAAACATTTAGTCATTGGTGCTTAATCTTTATACTTGCCTGAGAAAAGGACTACTTTTCATTTAAAGCTAGCGTGACTTCTTCCCTAGACGAAAATCTAACTGTTGCTTACTTTTCGTAGGTTGCACATCCTCCTGGCTATCCCTTGTTTACCCTGATGGCTAAACTGGCAATTACACTATTTCCTTTCGGTTCCATTGCCTACCGAGTCAATCTTCTCTGTGGCTTATTTGGAGCAGTAGCTGCATCATTAATTTTTTTCACCGTTTTCAGGTAAAGTAGTTGATTAGTTTAAATTAACCTTGAGGAATTAGAGATGTGGGTTTCTCATGGCCAGCTACCTACCTTAGAAAAATCTGTGTTGCTTGAGTGGCTTCCCTAACTCATGTGATTTCACTTTCTTAATTTACAGTGATTTTGTATGTATTTGACCCCTCAGTTGGTTCTGCTTCATATAGTGGAATGGAGATGTCAGCAGTTCATTATCACAGTTCTCTGGTTAGGCAAAGCTAATGAGGTTTGTCATCTTGTGAAGGTGCAGATGGGCCAGTTTAATTCACCAATACAAAATTCTTCTTTTGGTAAATGGTAAATATCATTTAATTACTCACAGTATTGCTGATGGGCAGCTGCCTATCAGGTCAGGCCCAAATTGAGTTATATTGTATTCAAAATATGAACATATTGTATAATTTTTGAGATGAGGTTATTAACGAAGAAGATCACATTTGGGATGTGGTTTTAGTAAGATTTCACTTTGTTTCCTTATAGCTGTAGGGAAGGGAAGCAAATTAGAACTCAGTTCATTGGTAGAAGTCTTTCTTATTTTGGAAGCTACCCTGCCTTTAAAAATGGGTTATTAGTTTAGGATATTGGTAAACTCATTTGTCTCTGATGTTCCTGTTTCCATTCTTAGCCTAACCTATACCTAAGAAGATGTTAATGAAAAATAAAAATTATGCTTTCTGGTGAAGGAGAAAACCAAATTAATGCACTTCATCCAAAACTTTTTTCAAGATTTTAAAATAAAAACATAATTTTTAATGTAAATATAGTGCAATTTAAGTAGATATAATTTTTGGAGGCTAATATTTTATTATAGTCATAATATTGCCCTTTAGCTTAATTCTTTCTAAATTCTCTTTGAATTTAGGTAAAAGTTAACACAGCTCTAAAATTTCCTTTTAAACCTATTTATAGAAAGATTTCAGATTCAAATATTATAGTTGCTGATCATTTGCTAAATTTTATCTAGACTATTTAATTTCTATTTAATCTTGCATGTTTTCAGTGACAGCCTAATCTTTAAGTATGAAATGTTTAAAATAACATCTCTGCCTAGATTGATTAATGTTAGAAATACTTTTTCTAAACAGACACATTTTGATTAGAATTATTTTTATTGAGTCTTTTATAATTAAGAATCTGCCCTATTTCCTTTGAGAGAGAACTGATCTTTTTATTTTTAAATATCTAGGTCAAAATTTGGAACTTAACCTGTTCTATATTGAATGTGTGAGTTATTAATTTTCACAAGATATTTTAAAACAAACGTTTAAAGAAAACTAATATGTATATTTTGATAGTTCATCTGTATTTTAGCTCTTATATAACATAAACATATATTTAAATGTTACATACATATAAATGCTTTTATTTTTTATTTTATTTATTTATTTTGTAGTACTAGGGGATTGAACCTAGAACACTCCACCATTGAACCCCAGCCCCTTTTTATTTTTTATTCTGAGACAGGATCTCTCTAAGTTGCACAGTCTTCCTCTGGCCCCAAATTCACGATCCTTCTGCCTCCACCTCCTGAGTTGCTGGGATTATATGTGCCATGGTGCCTCACAGTATAAATGCTTTTAGGCAAGTAAAGTGATTCATTTCCTAAAACTTTTCCAGCATATTGTTGATGTCATTCCACATGGCAACCACTATAAAATTCATATGTAAAAACCTTTTCAAATCCAAATAGCTGTGAACAATAATTTTCTTTTCATTTATCCACATTTAAAAATAGCTTTTGTTAATTATTACGCTTGATTATGTGGGTCTTAGATAAGCACATGGGCTTGTGGCCCTTTTAATATACAGCCTTAAAGATAAATTTTTATACTTGCTGACATATGTTTTAAACCAAAACCCTAATACTACCAAACTGGCTATTTGAGTGGTTTTTGTAATATTGTACTTTGGAAAAGTTGTTTTCTTTCCAAAAAAAGAATCTAACAATATTATCTCTCACATACATTTTAATATGAAAATACTTCATTATTTTGAATACAAATAACTGACAAGGTACACGTCCTTTGGGAACAACCTAGTTCAAGTGGCAAATCTGTTTTGTCAAACAATAGACACCCTTCAGAAAGGAGAAGCCATCTCTATGGTAATAGGACTAACAGTAGCCTATTGATTGAGTGGAAGAAGACATTATACAATGTCAGCTGGCTTGTTACAATTTCATTTGTTGTATGACCTGAACTTAACCTCTAAAACCTTTCTTGTGTGAATATAAACCCAACAGCAGGACACAGTTTTTGTACAGCCATTACAGTGATGGCTTTTTTCCAGTCCTAGCATACAGTAAATATATTCCTTTACAGGTTGCCTCTTTTCTCAGAATTAGTTTAGGAGACATTTCACTACTTTATTCATTTACAGACAAATCATCATTCCATTTTGTTGTTGAACATTGAAGGGTTTTGATCCAGGAAGCAGTTTTATTCTTTCTTTCTCCCATCACTTAAGAGAACATTACTGTACATGTGGGATTAGTGCTAACTGGTGTGCAGTAAATTAATTCTTTTAACAGGTTTCAGGGTTTTTTTTCAGGTAATTGTTCACATGGAATTCACTATATTTAGTTCTTGGGGTGGACACAAAGGCCTTCTGTACCTTTTAAACAAAGATTGTATTTCAAAGGCAAATTTCTGTTTAAATGTGTTGATGTAAAAGGCTTCAATTTTTTCAGTAAACATGACTTAGATTGAAAGAACAATTTATTCGATGTTTCCAATTACTATGTAATTTTTGCTTTTCTTGCATCTTTCTCTGCCTTTTAAAAGCCGTAAGATGTCATTAACACTGCATTTTTTGTCAATCTTTCCTAATGATTGGCAAGAACGCATTCATATTTGCTTTGCTCTAATGTAGAAAGCATATGAGTAAAGCAACACATTGAAAGCCGTATGTGTCACTGCAGTTTATTGAATTAAAAATAGTAAGATTGTGACGGTTTATGTATTGTCCATTTAGGGGCATTTTTAAGCATGTGTTATATCAGAGGAGTTTAATGTACTACATTTTACTTCTATGAGATAATACTCATTTAATTCATCTGTATTTTTGTACACTTAAGGGTATGTAATAAAATTAGTGTTTTATAGGAACTATGATTTCCTTTTTCAAGACCATTGAAGAAAATGATTTTGTTTTACTTTTATAATATGATACTTAAAGTATTCTATTTGCAATTCACAAATTAGTAATATAAAATTTTATGTCTTTTTTTTTTTCTTGCAGTGCTGGGAATTGAACCCAGGGTCTTTAACATGTTAGGCAAGCCCTCTACCACTGAGCTATATCCCCAACTCTTATTAACATGAAATTTTAAAAATTTATAGGTAATATAAGTCACAAATGTGAGCATCATTTACCTTTGCTTAATATTTGAATTTCAAAACTATTTTCTAGGAAACATCAACTAGGTCTTATATAGTGGATAAGGAGGAGTACTGAAGTCACTGTCATCAACACATTTTATATGTGCTGGTATCACTGAAAGAGAAGGAAATACATTGATAGCATTATATAAAAATGCTGCACCTAAATGAAGATTTAAAGTGCTTATGATCTCAGCATAGGGCATATCATGTATCATTTACTTTGGTAGTTACAGAGGAGGGAATATATTCTCAACAGGCTTGAGAATCAGCTAACTACTATTACGATGAACAACTACTATTATTATTTTCAACTATCTGTGGCCAAATGGAACTATAGAAAAATCTATTCAACACTGTCTATTGAGGACTCATGTGAATTGAAAGTAAAACTCTTCTAGCTTTTATAATTGAAATTCAATGTTTATTTTAAAGAAAGTAAGGCAAAGTTACTACCCATTAAGTAAGCAGTTTTTTTCAGATATTTTTTCTAAACGACACTGTTTCAGGTAACTTGTGTAAAAACACTAACATCATTAACATTGTAGAGTAAGAAAGCAGATCTCTTAATGTCAATTTGGTTACCTAGACTATATGAATATTAGTAATAATTAAAGATATAATGATATATTGAAACTGTGCCCACTTTCTACAAAGAATTTATAATCAATTTCAGTAATATTTAAATATCTTCTGGTAGGTTATTGCATGCCCATATTTTATGCATGGGATTTTGTCATTTTTATAAGTTATGTATTTCTAAATATTACATCGATGCTAAAAATTAATTTGATTATAGTTTTAGAAAGTGAGTGGTTGGTTCTGAGCACTGTGTCTGCTATTCTTACAGCTTCTGTTAAGATTCCATTCAATAAAGAATAGAAAATTAAAATGCTATACCTTAGAGAAAGCAGAATCTCCTGCTTAAGGGACATTTGGATTTTCCAGCTCAAAAAGTATTTTAGATTATTGCCATAGAGAATAATGTGAAGCTCTTCCTAATTTCAGAAGTAACTATGTATAAGTAACAAATAGTCACCAAGTTTTTGTAGTTTGAAAAGAATAGGAAGTACTGGAGCATTAATTTCCATTCAGGAGAATATCTCTCTTGATCCCTGGTTAATTGATCATATATTTCTCTGATGCTTATATTAAAATTGCATTGACTCAGACTGGTTAAGCATATTAAGAGCCTGGTTCATTTGCATTTTCTTATAAGTAGAGGGACATATTAGGCTCAAATAGCAGTGCTTCATTTTGAAGGGAGAAAAGCAGGGCAAAAACTCTTTTAAGACTGTAGAGTCTTTTCTGACAGCTAGTCAGAGTTAGAATTAGTTCAAGGAAATGTTAATAATGTACTGTCTGGCCTAATCCCTTTGATATCACCAGGTATCCTCCTGTTCATGGGTTAATTGCTTTAAAAGCGAAGGCAATATTCTGAGCGGTGGGCCGCTTCACCTTTTCACAGCTGTTACCATTGAGTGACAACTAAATCCCATGTGTAAGATGAGGAAGAGCTCAATCTCCAATTGGGAGAAAATTTATGTAAACCGCAATCCCTTCAGAATGTGCGGAAGTCATAGACTTTCTTGATTTACTCTGCTTTTCCCAGAAAGCTCTATTGTTCACTTTCCTAAGTCCCATCAACCCTTTGTAGCAGAATATCACAGCAGCAGCAGATAGCTTGAAATATATAAATGCTATCATAGCTCTGATTAATAGCAGTGCTTATGAGTCAAGTCTGATAACAGTGCAGCTCTCCACTCAATTTCAGATACTGCTAATGGAATCTGTCTTCTCCAATTGTAATATGAGAAGGCCTAATTTGCCATGGAGCTTGGAGCTGTCACCAGTAGGGGATTGTGGGGTCAGATGGGAGCTGCCAGGTTTTTGCCCTGCAGCTTGTATCTCTCACTTTGAATAGAGCAGCCCCCTGCCTGCCAGTTAGCTGATAGGCCGCCGTGGGGTTTATGCCACTATATACAATAGGAAAGGGCTACATAGGCTGACTTTATAATTGTGAAGCTAGCTCATATTTCCACAGCTACTGTGCTGCATAATTTCTAATAAGTGGTTTTAACAAATGTCAGATTATGAAAAGTTTCCTCAATTACAAAAACTTATAAAACATTTAAATTGCTAAATCTGTTTCCTGCCGAGATTTTGCCACTGGAACTAGTCATCAGTTACTATGGCTGTACTAATAAATGCATATATTTCCTAAAATTACAGATAAAATTATAAGTCATAACTTACATAGACTTGCTATTTTCCAAAGCCATAAAAATACAAAATAACCTTAACAAATTGAAATATTAAGATGTATTGCATAACTTTGCTTAATAAGACTACTTCATATTAAATCTCTTGTTTATTACATTGATTAGTGTTGCTGATGAAAGTAGTATAATACCTTCATTCTTTTTATTTTGATTATATGGATGTTTTATGTTTATTTCATATACTTTTAGTGTCTTAACATTGTAAAAATTACGCAATATCTTCTAAGTTTTCAATTGAAAATTGTTTAGTGTGATGAGGTAGATGCCTTGGTCAGTGCCTTTGAGAACAATATGCTGGAATACTTTTAACCAGTTTCAGGTCTGACTGAATGCAAAACATACAATCAAGGTTGAGAAACAAGATAATCCTGAGCTCTTATGTGTTTGTACACATTTCAAACAATCTATAATATGTAACTTGGGTGTTATTTTACACTAGGTTATACCTCAAGAAGGTGTTGCCTCTCATTGTACAAGTTATTTGGCACACCATGAAAACTTAGTAAAATATAAATAATGATTCCAAGAAAGACCAGTACAGTGTAAGTTGATGAGGTATAATAGAATGAATTGTTTTAAACCTTGAATAGCTTTATCACTTTAATTAGTAGATAAATCTTCTATTGGAAATGGTGTGATTACGTTTTACTTATGGAAGTTATTCCTAGTCTTTTCCCTTCCATTTCAGTTGTGTTCCCCCACCCGCCTTTGAAGGCTTTTTAATTTTTCCCCTAATTTTACGTAGCAGCTTTAAATCAGGAATAGTACTTAGAACTTTTCTTTTCAGAGAATAGTTATTAATATTTATGTAGTTGAAAATTCAGGATAGAAATAATTTTCCTTTGTGAAATAGAACTATCCTTCTTAGGATTTTATCTGGAGTGACAAATTTTTATAAAATGTGGGAAAAGGATTATGTGCAAATATTTTAAATATGAAAATGTTTTAAATTTTGGAGGCCCAATGGTAGTGGCTGTAGAGATATAACTTTAATATACTGTGTTCTCAATCATTGATTTATGTTCATTAGGTCTAAATTTGAAAATGAAAAGATTTAGATCCTACCGTTCTCTAATAGGCTGTTGATTCTAGTGTTCTCAAAGACCACTTGACACGTTAGATGCCCGATGCATATTTGCTACAAAAATGTTGAGTGAACTGCCACCAAAAGAAAGAAATTTAGTAGTGCTTAGATTTTCATAGCTTAGCACCTCAGTCTGACCATACTCCAGACAGACTGAAGACAGAAAACTATAGTGGTGATTATGTGAATGAGCCAGAAGGGAACATTTGTATCATTTTCCTGAACAAGACCCAAACAGATAAGAGCATAGGAGGATAAGGATAATGGATTTGCTGTTGTTTCCTGGTTTACCATATTACTTCCTGTAATCCATGGTGCCTTTTTATTTGTCAGTATGACTTGACACTAATTGTTGTTGTTGTTGCTAGGTGCCATCGAGTTGGTATCCGACTCATAGCAACCCTCTGTACAAGAGAGGAAACACTATTGTCAGTGCTTCTCTGCTGTTCATAGGGTTTTCAATGGCAGATTGATTTTTGGGAGGGGGTTGCCAGGTCCTTCTCCCAAGCCTACAGCTTCTGGTTTTCCCAGGCGGTCTCCCATCCAGGTACTAACCAGGCCCGACCCTGCTTAGCTTCCGAGATCTGATGGGATCGGATGCCACAGGGCTATGGCTGCAGGCTTGACACTAATAGTAATTTATTAAACATTAGTGCTCTTATGCTGCATTGTGCTCTGCCTACTCCAATTCCACTTACTTCAAGTAGGAGTTCTTAGTATAGATGAAGGGTACTGTACCCTCCGTGTAGGTTTCTTTGCATACAAATAACAGTGAAGACAAATACTTTCATGAATTTTATGAGGTACATCAAATGTGTGTTTGGAAAGAGTTTCAGGTTTCTGTTATCTGCCTTTTGATTGAGGGTTAGACAAACATGTGACTACACATGAAAATCAAATACCATGTAGTGGAAAGAAAAATATACCCTATCATCAATAGGAAACCTGTGTCAATGGTGTAAATTGTAACCTCCTGATTTATCCACTATGTCAACAGATGAACACTGTTCCATCAGTGAAAAAACTACTACATTGCGAGTAGCTTTCTTAGGAATCCTCTCTAGGTCTCATGGATTTTATAGACCAAAGAAGAGGGCAGTTCTCTTTTAACCAAAGAATTCTGATGCTGACACTTGGTAGGCTGCTCTTAATAGCATCACATCTTCCTAACTTCAGTGGAGAATTTCTGTCATTTGTATTATCTGGGTGAAATTTAAAATACTTGACCACCCTTCCTATACTATCTGTCATATTCTTGGTATGTCTTTTTTCATTGTGCATTAACAGTGTGCTCTCCTGGAATTTGGACTACACGATTTTAATGTTAACTCATGTGAAAAACAATTAGGAAGATTTATTTGCTGCAAATATACTACATAGTATATTTTATACATAAAATATTAAATATATTTACAAAGTAAAACATACTACAAAGTAAAATATATTGATATTTTGAATACATTATATCATTGCTTTTCTCTTAGGGTGAACCCTTAGAAATTAAGTGTACCTCTCTAGCTCTATTAAAACTTGGTTTTGATTATTGGTGCTGATATGTGACTAGGCTTTATAATACAATGGTTGTGTTATTAAAATGAACATAGCAATGGTTTTCAAAATGTGTGATCTTTTCTTCATATGGCCTCATAAGATTGTATCTTTCTGGAAAGCAGGTTAGAGTCTAAAAATATGTATTCCGTTTGAAGGACTACTTCCTTTGACCTTGTTTTATGAGAATTGGATTAAGAATGAAAGACCTTTTTTTCTCATATAAAGCTAACTCGTTGTTGTTGTTGTTGTTGTTAGGTGCTGCTGAGTTGGTCTGACTCATAGCAACCGTGTGTACAACAGATAAAACACTACCCAACACTTTCAAGTCAGGTCCGATTCATAGTGACCCTATGTATCACAGAACAAAATGCTCCCCAACACAGTGCCATGCCTGGCACCATTGTCAGTGCTTCTCTGCTATTCATAGGGTTTTCAATGGCTGATTGTTTTGGGAGTGGGCTGCCAGGTCCTTCTCCTAAACTCATCATTAAGAGATCTTAACTTAAAATGGAAAATAGTTTAGACTATTTGCAAGGTATCACTGAGTTCTGGTGAAAAGAGTTCTCATTTTATTCATAACCTTATTTGAATTTCTCTTTTGCTCCAGTTTAATGATAATTCTGTTCAATTAATTTAATCAATTTCAGTAGAAAAATGTATGTCTTAGTTTTATGAGCTAATTTGAAGATTCTACATTAACAGATTCTTAACTTTGTAGTTACTTTTTTAAAAAATAATTGAGCATATTTGTTTAAGAGAATAAAATGAAAATTGAAATAGAACTCATGAATTGCTAAGTGAAAACACAGTAGTGATATTTATTAAATTTTTTTGAGAAATCATGGCTTGGTCTATGGATAAGTGACTTTTTTGTCTTTTTTTTTGGAAGGTATTCATAGTTATAGTTCACTTGCATATTAGACTTGATACAGGATAGCTTGTGAGTTCAGATAGTTTTATTTAAAACTCATTTAAATATTAATATCAGATTGGACATCCCTTCCATTTACTTTTAAAAGAAAGATTACTTAGCCAGAAATTAAGACTATCAATTCACAGTGTGGCATTTAGGAAGATTTATGAATTATGTTTTACTGTACTTATATAATTTAACTGTGCCAAAAAATTTTGAGTATATGGTATAGCATTTCTAGGGAAGAGGGAAATGATAGTGTGTTAGAGTTATTTTCAAAAAGAAATTGCAACTAACTTGTCTAATCACTCACAGGACACCCCTTCATTGATAAGAATGATAATTGCTGAGCTCATAACAAAGGTCCCAGTATTCTAAAAGGACAATGGAGTCATTGGAGATATGAGGAATTCCATAGCCTTATAAGAAAATGGAGTGAGATTTAGCTCAGTTGGTAGAATGTCACTCTGTGGTCTCTGAGGCCCCGAGTTTGATCCCCAGCACCACAAAAACAGGAGAAAGACATGGCAATCCTGAAACAATCATTGAAAACCCTCCGATAGTTGCCATGAGTTGGATCCAATTTGATGGCACCTAACAACAACATAAGAAAATACCTTTCTTTTACACTTACTATTGTTGTTAAGTGCCATCAGGTTGGGTCTTGCTCATAGCAACCCTATGTACAACAGAACGAGAAACATTACCCGAAAATGTGCCTTACCCAGCACTATGTCAGTGCTTCTTTGCTATTCATAGACTTTTCAATGCCCAGTTGTTTGGGGATTATTTCAGGAGTGGGTTGGCAGGTTTTCTCTCATTTTTTGCAGCACTGGGAATTGAATGTAGGGCCTTAGTGCAGAGGAACATGGTACTAACTGAACTAAACCCCAGCCATTTATACCTATAAGCAGATGATAAAAGTGCTTCTCAGTCACTTCTCTTGTGTGACAAGTTTAAGATTAGACCTTCCTTCAGACAGTTTCATCGTTATGATTTTTGTGCCATCATGTAGGTAAGCATTTTGCACATTTAGCATTTTTCTATCTCAAATATGCAGTGCCTTATTGACGTGGATTTGGCTCAATAAAATAATGGATGGAAATTTTGAGATATTTTGTTTGACCTTTGACAATTATTTGAGAAAATGTAAGGAACTTTTTTACACATCAGTGTATCAAAGACAATATGAGTCACTGTGAACATTCTATATTCCTTTGGAAATACTTATTTTGTATTAAGGTATAAATTAAATGATATGAAAATAAAAGGTGCTCTTAAAGTAAATTAATGCTTCAATATTCTTCCACAAAGCATTTTTAAAGACATGAAGTACAGAATGGTGAAATGAGTATGCCTCAGTTTCTAGATGTATCCATATATACATCACTTTGTTTTTTTAAAAGTCAATGTGACAAATTCAAAATGAATCTTTTAATTTTTCCCTTAATTGTATTGGTGTGACAAATTCAAAGTGAATCTTTAAATTTTTCCCTTAATTGTATTGGTTGTCAAGACACCATTTTTATCATTGTAAAGGACAAACAAAACAATAAAAGTCATCTTTCTTAAAAGAAATAAAATTTTTGCCAGCACTAAAATATCTTGTGTCTTTTTGCAGTTAAAAGGAAGAAGACTTTAGTCAGATGCCATGGCACATAGCTGTAATCCCAATGACACAGAAGGCTAACGCAGGAGGATCTCAAGTTTGAGGCTAGAGGCAGGCTGCACAACTTAGACTCTGTCTCAAAATAAAAAATAAAAAAGGGGCTAGGGTGCATCTCAGTGGTGGAGCACTTGCCTAGCATGCATAAACCCTGAGTTCAATCCCCTAGTACTGGGGGGAAAAAAAAGACTTCTTTATTAATAATGGCATAAGTAATTTCATGGGGGCTGAGGTTTAGCTTAGTTGGTAGAGTGCCACATTACACTTTCTGAGGACCCAGGTTTGATTCCCAGCACCACAAACACAGGAGAAGGATGTGGCAATCCACTACTGAAACAATCAGCCATTGAAAACCCTTTGAGGGTTGCTATGAGTTGGACCTGACTCAACAGCGCCTAAGAAGAAGAAGTAATTTTATAAGCCTTACTTGAAAATGGTTAGACTTAGATCAAATTAATTAGAACCATTGCTATTTGGAGCCCACTGAGAACTTTCATGCCTGAAATTAAAATATATACATGAAAAACATTGATTTTCTCTTTGTATGTTGAGATTCTTTAAAAATATTTTAATTGACCCCAGGGCTCATCTCACTCACTCAAACTGGCCCCTCCCATCCAGTGAGCAAAGATGGCGCCTGGTCTGTCTGACCTGCCGTAACCACCCTAAATTTGATTGGCTCCTCTTAGCATTTTCGGGTAATAACTGTCCCCACCTGGCAGGTATGACAGTTCACCTGCTGTACCTGTCAAGTGTGTGCCCTGATTGGCTGAATCCCAACATGTGACCCCTCTGGGACCCTATAAAAGTAGGGCTCCTGGACCCCCTTCATCCTCACCTTTCTGACCGCCCCTCAACTGTCACCTGAACCCCATCACCTGGATCCGTGCTCCCTACTCCAGCAAGATCTTCTGGCAAGCCGGTGGGATCAAGGCCCCAAAGAGCCTCGATTCAAGCAATTGAAGGATTCAAGCAAGCCACGAAGAGCCTCTCAATTCCTCCCATCCTTGGGAAGGAAGGAGGTAAAGAAGACAAGCTGCGAGAGGCAAGACCAACTGACCTCCACGGAACACCAGCAGCTGTGGCTGTGCCTTTAAGGCTGAGCTGTACCAGCACTCAGCCTCAGCACTCATGGAATGCTGCAGGCTTAGAGCCAGCACTTAGAGAGCACATAGAGCTCTATAAGGGTCGCTTGCTCCTTGCACTCCATCAGGGGAGCACCCAATAAATCTTACCTTCCCTGTTCCAACAACTGAAGGTCTCCCGACGTCCTTCATTTGCACCACCGGTTAACTGGTTATGTTGTAGGCTGGCTCTAATCTTAGCTGGGCTAGAGCCAAAACTGCAACACATGTCAAAAGAGACTCTGAAAGTGGCCCTTGAAAGTCAAGCAAGCAAAAGTAAAAGGTAGGCATGATGAAGTTAGGGAACTAATGGAAGATTTCAAAAGCAGCCTGAAGACAAAGTCAAATATTTTAAAGACATGTGCAAAGAGCTGGAGACAGAAAACCATGCTCTGTTTTTCTCAAGTTTAAGGAATTGAAGAAAAAAATTAAGACTTGAGTGGCAATAGTGAAAGATTCAACAGGGAAAATATTAAATGATGCAGGAAACATCAAAAGAAGATGGAAGGAATACACAGAGTCATTATATCAAAAAATTGGTGGATGACCAATTATTTCAAGAGGTTGCATATGATGAGGAACCCATGGTATAGAAGGACCAAGTAGAAGCTGCCTTGAAGGACTTGGCGAAACCCAAGGAAGGCTCCAGGAATTGATGGAATACCAATAGAGATGTTTTAGCAAACTAATGCAGCACTGGAGGTGCTAACATGTTTATGCTAACAGATTTGGAATACAGCTATCTGGCCAACTGACTGGAAGAGATCCATATTTGTGCCTATTCCCAAGAATGGGTATCCAACTGATTGTGGAAACTATTGAATAATATCATTAATATCACACACAAGCAAAATTTTACTAAAGATCATTCAGAAGCGACTGCAGCAGTATATAGACAGAAAACTGTCAGAAAATCAAGCTGGATTCAGAAGAGGGCAGGGAAGCAGGGACATCATTGCTGATGTCAGATGGATCTTAGCTGAAAGCAGAGAATATCAGAAAGATGTCTGTCTATGTTTTATCAACTATGCAAAGACATTTGACTGTGTGAATGATAACAAATTATGGGTAACACTTCAAAGAATGGGAATACCAGGGTACCTAATTATACTCATGAGGAATCTATACATGGACCAGGAGGTAGTTGTTCGAATAGAACAAGGAAACACTGCTTACTTCAAAGTTGAGAAAGGTGTGCATAAGGGCTGTATTCTTTCACCATATCTCTTCAGTTTCTATGCTGAGCAAATAATCTTGGAAGCTGGGGTTTATGGAGAAGAATGTGACATCAGGATTAGAGAAAGACTCATTAACAACCTGCGTTATGCAGATGACACAACTGCTTGCTGAAAGTGAAGAGGATTTGAAACATTTACTGATGAAGATCAAGGAACACAGCTTTCAGTATGGATTGCAACTGAACATCAACAAAACAAAAATCCTTACAATTGGGTTAGTATGCACCTTCACGATAAATGGAGAAAAGATTGAGGTTGTCCACAATTTTGCTTTACTTGGTTCTACAGTCAACAACCATGGAAACAGCAGTCAAGAAATCAAAAGACACATTGCTTTGGGAAGAGCTGTGGCAAAAGATCTCTTTAAAGTATTGAAAAGTAAAGATGTCACATTGAAGACGAAGGTACGTCTGATTCATGCCATGGTATTTTCACTTGCACCATGTGATTGGGAAAGCTGGACATTGAACAAAGGAGACAGGAGAAGAATTGATGCTTTTGAATTATGATGCTGGAGATAAATATTGAATATACCATGGACTACCAAAAGAACCAACAGATCTGTGCTAGAAGAAGTACAACCAGAGTGCCCCTTGGAAACAAGGATGTTAGACTGCATCTTACATATTGTGGACAGGTAGTCAGGAAGGACCAATCCCTGGAGAAGGACATCATGTGTGGGAGAGTGGCAGGTCAACGAAAATAAAAGAAAACCCTCAGCTAGATAGATTGACACAGTGTCTACAACAATGGGCTTAAAAATAAGTAAGATAGTGTGTCTGGCAAAGAATCAGGGAATGTTTCATTGTGCTGTACATAAGGTCGCTATGAGTCAGACCCGACTCAACAGCACCTAACAGTAACAAACAACACAAAGTCTTATGTGTATCTCTCCTGAGTTTGAGCTTTTCCACAACAGATGTTTCCAATTACCTCTGCCTTTCTTAATCCACTAATTTGTACATGTTACAAATTTACATACTCAGTTAATGTTAATTCTGAATCTTAATATAAAGCAAGCTTTTAAGGAAAGTCTGTTAAAATATATGCATTTTAAGGGTGAATCAGAATTTGACTTATAAAATGCTATTGAAATTGAAGACATGCGTACCAGTTTAGCGTATATATTTTATGAAAAATAAAAATTGTAAATAATGGAGCCTCTAAAATGTTTCATAGTCTACGTTTTCCATGTATGGATGCACTATAAACTTTCTACTCCTGAAGGCCTACTCCCTCTTCTATTTTCTATAAGACTAAGAGAACTTCAGTATTTACTATCAGAATTTCCTCACAGTTCCCTTTGAAAACATAATAGAAATTATAATAAAGAGGGAAGGCAGTGTGTTTCCATCAGGAGTTTTGGTTCCAAGCAATTGACTGGTTGTGTTTAGCAGAAAAGAAATGTATTAAAAAAGGAAGTTGGGAAGAACTCTATAATTGTAAAAAGACAAATAATTCAACTTAAAAATAGAGCAAAGAGTCTGAGTAGACATTTCTCCAAGGAAGATATATAAATAGCCAGTAAACACAGAAAAGGATGCTCAGCATCATTAGCCACTAGGGATATGCAAATCAAAACTTCAATGAGATACCACTTCACACCCACTAGGATGGCTAGAATTAAAAAGCCAGATAAGTAGTGCTCACTAGGATGTAGAGAAATCAGCCTCTCATACACTGCTGTTGAGAAACAAATTAACAGTACCTTTTTGCCTGCAATTTACGTTAGAACTATAACTCAAGTTCTTATAGGTTGAGTTTGAATTCCAAACAAATTCATTTAGCACCGAAAGGGTTGAGATTATAGGTTTGGTTTCTATTATTGTTTTATAATCAGTTACTTGCCTCCTATAACTTGGCTCAGCAGCTTTACAAATTTTTCTGACACTGAGGAAAATCAGGTGAAATGTATGATTTTTTATTGCAAAACCATTCCAACCTGGGGGGGGGGATTAATCTTCAATAAAATGCCACTGTGCCTAACTACTGTGGGATTAATCTTCAATAAAATGCCACTGTGCCTAACTATGGGTAAGTCTAAAGTGACTGGATAAATTTTATCACTGAAGTTGGTAATTTTACCTTACTTTATTCAATTTTTAAAACCTTATGAAATAACTTGAAAAAGCAGTTAGCATAGTTTGTAATTCTAATTATGTTAGTTCAAATACTTTGGGATGTCTTCCTGAGCATAATAACATGTTTAAAAAACCATCATAGATTACTGAGTATGGGGTTTTCTTCCCCACGGATTCATTTTTATCAGGACTTTCCTCCCTATTCTCTTTAACCATTTGATCATTTCAAACTTTGACAAATTGTCTTTTCAAAAGAAAAGTACATGAAAACTTCACTCTACAGGTTTTGAATACAGTTCAAGATTGTAATGTGTTGTTTTGATGGAACATGGAAGTAAACAATTCTAACAATTAACAAAAAACTTTAGTAGATCGCTATAGAAAGAAATTTGGATTTATATCAAAATCAAGATGCACATATATAGATAAATATTATTTCAAAAAGACATGCAAATAGAAAGGAGACTATTGGTTGGGAGTGTAGGGATGGGGGAGGAGGGACATGAGAGGGTTAAGGGGAAGTTGTGTGAGCAATATACGATGAAATGCATATGTGGAAATGTCATAATGAGACCCATTAAGTTATACATTAAAACTTACTAATAAAAAAAACTTTAGACTACTGTTCAGGAGGCATATATTTAATCAAAGTACAATTTATCATCAGTTTAGAATAAATTACTTAACATTAAGACTAAAACACCCATCTTTTAACCCACAATGAGGTGGTACTTGGTGGCTGTACTAACAGTTTGAATCCTGGTTCTGTCATTTAATTGCCATAGGACCTTGGAAAAATTGTTTGTCTTCTCTGGGTCTCAATTTCTTCAGATAAAAAAGGGAATTTGTTTATTTTTTAAAACTTCTGTTTTTGACAAGTTTTTTCAGACTTATTTTGTACTTGAGTTACCCCCTACCTGGAATCAGCCATTTTTCCAAGGATGCTAACTTATATTTTAAGTCGAGGAAGGAATCTGGTATCTAACACTGATTTTTCAAAATATTATTGACAGGTGAAATTCAGACCTTCCTTTTAAAGTGTTAGAAATAGGCCACATGTAGTGACACACAACTGTAATCCCAGCACTTGAGAGGTTGGAGCAGGAGGATCACAAGATCAAGGCCAGCCTGGAATACATAGGGAGGCCTTGTCTCAAAAAAAAATAATAATAATAATAATATAAGGTTAATCCATTAATCCAAAATTAATAATAATTTAAGGTTAATCCATTCTCTCATTCACTAACTTTCTTTTATGTGCTTGGTATAAATAAAGTTCAGCTCCAATTTACATTTAAAAAAGCAATGTCAAAATAATTGATACAGTTAAATACTGTAGATATTTAGAAATAGGCTAGAAACCTGGGAATTTAAGAGATAATTGAGGAAAGAATAAGATTTTAATAAATCAGAGCTGGGAAGATGTTCTACTCAGGTAATGCTAGGAATAGCATAGCATATTAGGGAATTTTGAGGTACTTAATGTGTCAGTGGAGATGATTATGTTGGTAATTAGTGGATGGGTAGGATCCAGTAGGTAGCCTGGATTCCAGGCTGGCTTATTTAGAATTTATCCTACAGATAATGAAGAGTCCTTAAATTTTGGAACTTGGTAGTCATAAAGAGTATGTTTTAGGAAATTTAATAAATGTCATATTGAAGAATAGATTGGAAAATAAGACAAGTTAAGCTATTAAAATAATTGAGTTTGAGGCATTGGGAATATAAATAGAAAGGAGGGAATAAGACAAGTTAAACTATTAAAATAATTGAGTTTAAGGCATTGGGAATATAAATAGAAAGGAGGGAATAGATAGGAAAGTAATTTGGAAGGAAGAAGTAACTTTAGTGTGTTGAATGAGGAGCATTGGGAAAATAAGAAACTGAAAGAAACAGGAAACTGGTGATTTTTATAGGAGAAAACAATAACAAATTTCAAATGGAACCTCAAAAAGCAAGTTTCATGACATTGAATTTTACTTTTTTACTTTTGGTGCTAGGGATCAAACTTAGGGCCTTGAGCATGATAAGTATGTGCTCTGCCACTAAGCTATACTTCCAGCTCTTGGTGATATTGGAATTTTTATTTAATTTTTACTATCATTGTTGATTAAAATTCAGAGAATTATTTCATAATTTTTATACAAAACAGTGTAGTCGAAAATTAGTTAGTTGGAGCCAGATGCTGTTGTAATTATTAGACATAGTAATGCTTGCCAAATTTCCTATCACTGTTAGAAATACTCAGTAATTGCTCTAATTTTTTTAGTTTTAGGTTTATACTTTTAGAGTTGTAGGGATAGGCACTGTTTTGGTTTAATAATGCTGTAGCATGTTCAGCCACATTACCAGTGTCAAATCAAATCTAAACTGGATCCCAATTCCTGATGGATTTGAAATGCATGGCTCTTGTTAGGCATTTTGGAGTGAGAAATTAGTTTTCAAGGTTAGCGTTTCATTCTTTAGGTGTTACTGGAATTCATATTCCCAACCTCCTCTTTAAAAAACACGCCATTTTAACTTCAACCTTGACTAATGCAAAGAGCCATTGGAAACTAAGAACTTAAGTGTACAAGATCTTAAAATCATCAAATATTGTGACTAAAACATTCTTTGCCTTATGCTGAAAGATAAAGGAAGAAGGCCCTTGGATCCAAACATTCCACAAAAATGAGAATCAATGTACCTCAGTAGACATTTTGCCATTTCATTAATTTTTACAGTAAACATATTTCAGTCTTCCCCAGCCCATCCTCCTTCGTGAATATAAGAAGAAAACGACACAGATTTCTTATCTCTAGCTACTATCTCTTCAGGTTTTCTGAACTGGATTCCATCCAAGAGTTTACTTCTGAGAACTAAACTTCATTCTTTCTATAGGTTTGTTCATTTGTTTGCTAATGAATTAACATGTGGACTTCCTAATTAAAATCTGTTGGAAGAATACAGTGAAGTAATGTGTTAACCATATAATGTGTTGGAAGAGTGCTGAGTGACTGTCATCGTTTCTGCTGGTACAGTTTATGAAAAGGAAAATAGTCAGTTCTTTTTGTTGGGAAAGAAGATTTCATGTTATCTGTATTTGCAGGCTTACTGGCTCATGTGCTGGAGGAATCCTTGCTGCGGGGGTGTTTTCATTTTCTCGTCTAACATGGCAGTGGTCCATTGCAGCAGAGGTTTTTAGTTTAAACAATCTGTTTGTGGGGCTGCTTATGGCTCTTACTGTACGTTTTGAGGAGGCAGCAACTGCAGAGGAGAGATCAAAGGTAACCTATTTGAATCAATTGAAATCTTTTTTAAAAAAATTTTTAGACAATGTTTCTTTATACCTTTGGTTCAGATACTGTTTATCTATTCTGATTACTATCAAGGTAATCAAGGTAATCAAGGCATGTTAAGGGAAAGAATGTCCTCGTCCTTTTATTATAAGTGGAACCACAATAGCCCTTATGAAACATGGAACTGGTTTTCCCTCAGAGTTCAGGAGTCTGTTTGTGTGGTGTTTCTTTTTTCTTTTTTTTTAGACTGAGAGGATTATGAAATCCCTTGTGAATCCTAAGGTAAAGACATGCTTATCGGTTCATTCACCATCACTTGTTTGTGTTTGTTTTCATAAACTGCCAAGCTCTAGATTGGTCACCTTAAATTACATAGCATCATGCTACATTGAGTTACTCCCTAATTACAAAAAAAGATCAAAATTGTAAAAAAAAAGATCAATTGTAAAAAAAAGATCAAATTTGTAAATTTTTTAACTAGAAGAAGAGTATCAAATGTGAAAAAGTACTGGTAGTTCAAAAGAGATGTCAGTGCATCTAAGGCAACCCTGGGGGCTGGGATTTAGTTCAGTCGGTAGAGCGCTGTTCTGCAGTCTCTGAGGTCCTGAGTTAGATTCCCAGCACTGCAAAATGGAGGAGGACATGGCAACCCACTCCCAAGGCAATCCCCAAACAGTCAGCCATTGAAAACCCTATGAGGGTCGCTATGAGTTGACGGCACCTAACAAAAACAACAACAGCCTTGCTAGGTGGATTTGGGCATTTGGGGCTGGGATTTAGCTCAGTTGGTAGAGCGCCGCTCTGCAGTCTCTGAGGACCCGAGTTCAATTCCCAGCACCGCAAAAATGTGAGAAGGACGTGGCAACCCACTCCCAAGGCAATCCTGAAACAATCAGCCATTGAAAACCCTATAAGGGTCGCTATGAGTCGGACACGGCACCTAACAACAACAACAACAACAACAAGGCAACCCCTGTTATCAAAATCATTTCAAGTGTGAAAGAACCCTGTGTTCTAAGAGCATAGAGTCTACACGTTGAAAAATGTCAAATCATCTTACTATAGGCCAGCCTTGTGTTGTCGAAGAAGACAGACACAAAAGAACATCATGAGCTAGGCATGGTGGCACACACCTGTAATTCCAGCACTTGTCAGGCAGAGGCAGAAGGATTGCTGCAAGTTCGAAGTCAGCCTAGATTATGGAGTGAGTTCAAGGCCAGTGGGACTACATAGCAAGACCCTGTCTCAAAAAATAAATAAATAAATACGTACCCCACCCCCAATTTGCCCCCAAATGGCAGGTGCCATGGCTTATGCCTGTATCCCAGTGACTTAAGAGACTGAGGCAGGAAGCTCATGAGTTTGAAGCTGGAGGCAGCCTGTGCCTCAAATTCATGAGATCCTGTCTCTAAATTAAAAAATAAAAATAAAAAATGGGCTAGGGATACAGCTCAGTGGTAGAGCATGCACTAAGCCCTGGGTTTAATCTTCCAAGTACTGCAAACAAAACGAAGCAAACAAATAACAACAACAACGAAAACAATGGGGTTTTTTTTGTGGTTTCCATAAATAAATCTACAATTAGAGTATTTTGTTTCATTTAAAGGAGACTTTTTTTCTGATTATGTTAAAGAAAAAAATTATTCAACACCCTTTTCCAGGTTCAGACTTTTCCAGATTCAGGCATACGAACTATGGCAGTGGGCTTGTAGTAGGGAAGAGAGATCATGCTCAACTCCAAATACAACAAGGAAAAGTAGAAAAGTACAGCCCAGGAGTAGGCTGGGGGTCAGTGGATGGAAAGTTACTGAGAGGAAACATCAGGGATAAAGGGAGATTCTAGTTAAACCAAATTAACAGGATTCCTGCTGAAGGCGGGCCTGGATAATCAGACATAACCTAGAGAAGGGTGGGAGATGAGGAACTTGGGCAGATATCAACTGATCAGATATTGAGGATGGGGAGGGGAGTCCTGGCTAAACTAACATAGCAGTATTTATTTCTAAAATCAGATAATGCAGAGACAAACAGGGGAGCCTAAAAATCTGGCCTAATTGAGAAGAGTTCAGAGGAGCCTAACTAGAGTTTGGTCAAGGAAAGGATCTTTATCAATTATGAAACCATAAATATGTGTTTAAAAAAAAAAAAAACTTCCAATCAGAGATAACCAGATTTCTAAATAAAAAGTGTTAAATTTCATTTATTTAGTTGGAGAAAAAGTAAAATAGAATTGCCGCACTTAGAGATTTTACTTAAATAAGAATTACACAATACCCTTTTCCTATTGGGACTTTAGAGTCAAGGACTTTCTCAGAGTCAATTTTAATATAATCGTTCAAGGTCAAGCTGCAGTTGTTTGATGAGAACGGAAAACATTAACAAAAACTAATGGTGATAAATATTAGTGACTATTAAAATAAGATTGCTTGCATCTGAGTGGCTGATTTTAATCTGAGTTAGCATTATAAATGCTTGGTTTTCAAATTAAGCATGGCTTTTTGACATTATGCTTACTTGAGGTTTTAGGTGAATTTTAACTTAGTTTTTCTATTATTTATTTTCAGATAGCGAATATTGGTGCTTTCTGTTGTGGCCTTAGCTTATGTAATCAGCATACAATAGTACTCTATGTTTTATGCATAATACCTTGGATTCTCTTTCGACTTTTAAAAGAGAAGGTAGGTTTTTTAATTTTGTAAAAATTATAATTCATAATATTTCATTTAGGTTCAATTTAACATTTGTGTCAACAGAAAACTTGGGGCTTTAATTTTTCTTCAGTTTTATGTAAAGCATAAAGAATCTTAGGTTCTAGAAATATTGACTAAAAAAGGATTTACAAAATTATACAATATTGATTGCAGTGGCTTCTGGCCTATTTCATAATTTTCTTCATGATTCTGAATAGCACCTCAGTGAAAATAAGCCAAAAGGACTTAAAGCAACAATATTAAATTTTCTTAACAATTTTGTCATACATTCTAAGACATAGGGGTGGTATACCAATAATGCTTCATTCATTCACTTAACTATTGAATGCCTGCTCTGTGTCCTATCCTATGCTTGCTCCAAGTGCTGGAGATTTAGCTCCTAACAAACCACATTAGCCAATGTGAATTCATTAAAATCTCTGATAAATAACCATCTTATTTCCTCAGAGCATGTTTCCCTAGAATTAAAAATTGCTTATTTTCTGTTTGTTTTCCTGTGAAAGAAAAAATTATTGTTCGTTAAAAGGACAGTAAAAAAGTATAGGAGATTTTGCTTTGTTAAGCTTTGAGAGATTTAGATAAGTAAAAGGCAGGGAGTTGAGTTAGACATGAACCCTTGAAAGGACAAATGCCCTTTATTTTGTCAAGCTTCCTGCTAGAAGGTAAAATACTCTATATATAAAGCCGGTTGCTGGGATCTTTTTATTTTATTTATTGTTTGTTTGTGAACAAACTTAGCTCTAATTTGTCATTTTATTATTCACTAATTATAACAAACTGTAATCAAAAAGCCTGCGGCCATACCATTGTGGCATCCCATCTCGTCAGATCTCGGGAGCTAAGCAAGGTCGGGCCTGGTTAGTACTTGGATGAGAGACCACCTGGGAACACTAGGTGCTGTAGGCTTGGGGGAAGGACCTGGCAACCCACTCCCCCAAAACAATCAGCCATTGAAAACCCTATGAATATCAGAGAAGCACTGACAATAGTGTTTTGCTTGTTATATGTAGGCTCCCTATGAGTCAGACACTGACTTACCGGCACCTAATAACAATGTAATCAAAAATGTATTTTTTATGTGTGTGTGTGTTTCTATATACATACTGTATATACATAGGTATGTATGCGTATTTGCTTACAACTGTAGCACTGTGGCTTCTGATCCCATCAGATCTTGGAAGTTAGGCAGCATCCAGCCTGGTTAGTGCTTGGATGGGAGACCACCTGGGAACACCAGAAGCTGTAGGCTTGGGAGAAGGACCCGGCAACCCACTACCATAAAAACAGCCAGTGCGAACCCTTTGAATAGCGGAGAAGCACAATAGTGTTTTGTCTGTTGCACATAGGGTCACTATAGGTTGGATGCCGACTCTACAGGTACCTAATAACAACAACAACATATGGATATTTATGCTGAGACTTGATCCCACCCCCAAATCATTCTGGGTATGATCGATTTGGGATGAGACACAAATTTTTTTTTTTTTTAAACTTTCCAGGTAATTCCAATATGTACCTAGGACTAAGAACCACCTCCTGGACTTTCTACATAGCCCTCATGTAATTGTCACCTGTCTATTTCTCTCACAAAAGGAAAATTCTGCAGCAATTTCATCTTACCTTTCTAAACTCAACTTTATAATATGCAGAAACTGTCAAAATGTAAACATTTATTTTTCTTAAAAGTACTTTTAAGAATGTTGTTGTTAGGTGCCGTCGAGTCAGTGTCTGACTCACAGCGACCCTATGTGCAATAGACAAAATACTGTTGTGCTTCTCTGCTATTCATAGGGTTTGCAATGGCTGTTTTTATGGTAGTGGGTTGCCAGGTCCATCTCCTGGGCCTACAGCTCCTGGTGTTCCCAGGTGGTCTCCCATCCAAGTACTAACCAGGCTGGACGCTGCTTAGCTTCCGAGATCTGACGGGATTGGATGCCACAGTAATCTGGCTGTAGGCTGTATCTTTGTAGTATGCCAGAATTCACATTCTTTTGTACATAATCTTTATAAAACTGTATTGATATTATCCTTTGTTTTAGAAACCTATAGATGAGAAATATATTCCCCCAAATAAAGTATATGAGACAACATTGCTACATATAAAACAAATTTCCTTAATATTCCATCCTAAGTGTAAATTGAGGGGGCAATTTTTGGATGAGCATGGAGGTTATATGAAAGCTAGCTTTATTTGCCTCAAACATTTCCACAAAGTGTTCAAACCCCTTGAAAAAATCTTATCATCAGTGTATAACTGTAATAAAATACAGAGTCAAATATAGACCCTCAATGGTGGTGGTAATGTGAACTGATATTAGGACAGTATTTTGGGCATGTTCAAAATCAGCCAAGCAACACTTAATCACTTCCAAGTGGGTTATATCTCAGCTGTGCAATATCGTGTGTCATGACATGGTTTTAAATGTAAAAGATGAAATAAACATGATACTCATGAGTCTGCTTTACTCAGATTTTACCTGCCATGGAAAGGAGTTCTCACTGATGCATTTTTCTAGTAATCCACTGTAATCAGAAGGTTTAACATAGTATTCTGTGGTGACTTAATCCAAATTGAGAGGTCAGCTCTGAGCAAACATTTGATGTTTTCCTTGATGTGTTCTTGAAGTTACAGGATAAAGCGACCAAAATAAACTTTGTTCTCCCTGTGGTCTGATGCAGGAACTTTTCCTGGGCTCTTTGTTGAAGTTGACTCTGTCCTTCTCGGCTGGTTTGCTACCCTATGTCTACCTTCCTGTATCATCCTACCTCAACCATGCCCGCTGGACCTGGGGAGACCAGACAACACTGCGAGGATTTCTGACACATTTTCTCAGGGAAGAATATGGAACATTCAGCCTGGTAAACTAATACGTAAAGCCCTTCTAAGGAAAGAAGTGTCAAAACTTCAGCTTTCTACCTGCACCTTGATTGAAAACGCGGTCAGTGTTTATCAGTGACAGGAGAGAGAATTTTTATTTTAGTGGTTTATGTAATAAACTTGTCCCTTGGAATATGGCCTTTAGTATATATTACAAAAAGTTAGAATCATTTGATCTAACATTATGTTGTTATATATCCCGAATATACTTTTCAGTATGATAAGCATTAAATGGAGTCTACTGTCTGCTGTTGAAGCATTTAAATCTAATTAGCACTGGGGACTACTATGGGCACTTGATCTATGGATAAAAGTATTTGAAAAAGATTGAAGGAAGGAAACCTCAAAAATTTTTAATTTACTATGACTACACATTTTTGGCCTGCAGCTGTAGCCCTGTGGCATCTGATCCCGTCAGATCTTGGAAGCTAAGCAGGGTCGGGCCTGGTTAGTACCTGGATGGGAGACCGCCTGGGAACACCAGAAGCTGTAGGCTTGGGAGAAGGACCTGGCAGCCCCCTCCCAAGAATCAATCTGCCATTGAAAACCCTATGAACAGCAGAGAAGCACTGACAATAGTGTTTCCCCTGTTGTACAGAGGGTCGCTATGAGTCGGATACCGGCTCAACGGCACCTAACAACAACAACAACAACACATTTTTGGCTTTTTTAAAACTGATTTTTAGCCAATTATTTCTAAAACTCTTCCTAAGGATGGTGAAGTTTAGTTTTCACTGATTATAAAACTTCTACAAGGCTGTGGAGGTTTTGAATAAAGAGAGATGATGCATTGTTAGTTAAAATATGTATTTTAAAAATCAAGATCATTTAAACAATTACCTCCTGGGCATGGTGGCACATGCCTGTAATCTCAGCAACTAGGGCGGCAGAGGCAGAGGTAGAGGCAGGAGGATCACAAGTTTGAATCCAGAGGCAACCTGCTTGACCTCATCTCAAGATAAAAAATATAAAACAGGGCTGAGGGTTCAGCTCAGCGGTAGAGCTCTTGCAAAGTATGTCCGAGGCCCTGGGTTTAACACCCCAGTACAAAACAAACAAAAAATCTAACTTATCAAAGGTTCAGTTTAATGCTTGAGCAAATCTTTTCTTTTTTGTATTTAGGCCAAATCTGAAATAGGATCCAGTATGTCTAAAATACTGCTGTGAGTATAAAATATTTGAAGTTATTTTTAAATGAATTATTTATTTTCCTTAAATGATTTTTAGGGTTTGGGGGTTCCTTTCTTTGTGAAAAAGTACATCTGAGAAGTAGTTTTTCACCTCTACAACTAACATTGTTTATATATACTGTATTGTCTTGTAGTCTAACATTTTTCTCAAGTTAAAGCTTAAAGTGAATAATAAATACAACAGTGAATGAAGACATTAGGAGACTGGCTAGAGCCTATAAAGCTAAAATGTTTCAACTTTCAATTGAATACAAAATTACCCAAATGTAGTGGTTACTTTATAAATAATTTACTTCCTATTATTTTTATATATTTTTAAAGCATATAACATTGTATTTAGCACAGTTTGAACATTTTTCTTGTTTTGGTTTGAACTATGCTTATTTAATTCTCAGAGATTAATTTAATATCATCATTTAATATGCATCAGAGATTAATATATTTTATGACTTCCTTCTGGCTGTCCTTGTCATAAGCTCTGTTGTTGACTTACATATTTTTAACATCTAACCTTATTAGGGGCTGGGACTTAGCTCAGTTCGTAGAGCTCTGCAGTCTCTGAGGTCCCGAGTTCGATTCCCAGCACCACAAAATGGGAGAAGGACATGGCAACCCACTCCCAAGGCAATCCTGAAACAGTCAGCCATTGAAAACCCTGTGAGGTCGGACTAGACTCAATGGCACCTAACAACAACAACAAAACCTTATTAGAGCAGGCTTAAGCAAATATATTTCATCTATATTATCCAATAATGCTTTTTGAAAAGTAGGTTAATATTTGCTTTAAAACCTACATAGATTAAGACAATTTGAAAAATATCCATATCAACTTTAAGATTATCAATACCAATTATACTTATTTAAATATAAAATTTTAGAATAAAATAATTTCCTAAAACACTAAAGCAATTTCCTTATTTCCAGCTCAGAACTCTCAGGGCTATTTGAAGAAACTAGGGGGAGAGTATTTCAACTTTATATATGAGGCAGTTCATAAGTTCTCATGATTTCTTCTTTTGGGAGAATGCCAGGGGTTTGAGATAGGGTCTTACCCTGTAGCCCAGACTGGCCTGAAACTGATATAGCCTAGGCGGACTGTGAACTCTTGATCCTCCTGCCTCAGCCTCCTCAGTGCTGGAATTACAGGTGTGTGCCACAATACCTGGCGGTTTTCACGGTTCCTATCTTGCTTACTTACTAGCTTGCTTCCTTTCATTCAGCCAGTCTTTTTCTTTCTTTTTAAACCACCTTTTCCCCCACTCCAGAAAAGGTACATAATCATTTATAGAAAATTTAGAAAATAGCATCGGGCGCGGTGGCACACACCTGTAATCCCAGTGGCTTGGGAGGCAGAGGTAGGAGGATCACAAGTTCAAGACCAGAGGCAGTCTGTGTAATTTAGCGAGACCCTGTCTCAAAAAAAAAAAAAAAAAAAAGGGCTGGGGGTGCAGCTCAGTGGTTCAACAGTTGCAAAGCATGCAGGTGTGAGGCCCCAGGTTCAACCCCCAGTACCGCAAAAAAAAAAAAAAAAAATTATAATAAACCTCTTTTATTAGCCTATTCTTTAACTTTAAATTGTATTTGAAATATTTCCCTGCATCTTTTTGGTTATTTATTTATTTATTTATTTTGAAACAGGGTCTTGCTCTGTAGTCCATGCTGGTCTGGTCTTGAATTTTTGAATTTATGATCCTCCTGCCTCAGCTTCCTGAGCACTGAGATTATAGGTGTATACCTCCACATCCATGCTTAGATAATCTTTGATAGTTCTCACACTTGATTTTAAATATGTTTTTGAATGTCTGACTCAGACTTTATGGCTCCTTTTTCTTTTTTGTTAGGGAGAAAGTAGCAGGAAGCTCAATTTTCTTTTGATGATGAAGACAGCTTTATCAGTGGCTCTGAGCTTTTATTGTATTCTGCTTTACTGCATATGGAAAGATTCACTGCTTGCTCTTTTCTTTCTATATTTGGAAGATCATTATGGCTTTCAAGGATTACTGTCATATTTTACTTTAGCAAATCCCACATTAATCCCAAAGAATTTTCCAGAGTAACCCTAGACCATACATCCAACTTGTGTTAGTTGCTCATGAAAGTCATCTCTTGGAGAACGTAAAGGCCTTTCTTACGATAAAATAATAGCGTTTAGGTTTTGTACTCAGAAAAAGGACTGGACAAAAGCAGTGACCAATTCACACCCACACTGTTTGAACCAAATCACCATGCAGAATGGAGGCAAAATTCTAGCACTCCCTGAGTGAGAGAATTTGTAGTCTCTAATTATTGCAGGTAGACAGGAGTGTTGAGAAAAGCATTTCATAATTAACTTATAAGAAAATCCTCCAAAATGATGGAAACTAATCATTTACCCTTTTCTAGTCAAGCAAATTACATTTTTTCCCACGTATATCTCTAAATTGCAATCCTGTACAAGGAAATTATTGAATCTAACCTTAGGCAGTGACCATCTTTTAGAGCTTACATTTAAGCAATAGATTTCTAAGAATTAATTTTGAAACTGGCTTCATTTCTTTTGAAGAAATGGGCCTCATGCTGGAATCAATTTTTCAAGTGTATTTGCAAATGCGTTAGGATCGTGTCTCATGGTAGATGAGTCTCCATTAGTAAAATACACATTGTATGGTTTCCATAATTATGGCATCACATTTTTTTCCAGTAAAATTGCCGGTAGGGAGAAAGTTCCTTCAGATATTGTATAGTCATTTCTTTTTAGAAATCAGACTACTACAGCAGTGGCTATTTTAGGACTCAGATAACACTTGAAGAATGCTTATTAGTTAATGGAAGAATTTAGTTTAATTGTAGGGGAAAAAATAGAATACATTTTTCTGAAATTGCTTAAACATTTTCCAAGGCAAATAATATAGAAAATAAGGAAGACTCTTAAGGAAAAAGATTGCCCAGAAAAGAGTGGTTGGAGCTCTCTTCTCTTGAAACTTTCCTCTCATGATTGGCTCTCCAGAAAACTATTCAAATTAGTTTTATTTTAAATTGCTAAATCACTGGTATCCATGTCTACATTGCCAACAGAAAAAATTCAAAACCTCTGTCATTTTTTCTTTTTTCAATACTAAGTTGTTGAATCCAGGGCCTCACACATGCTCGGCAAGTGCTCTACCACTGGGCTGTACCTAGAGCCCCTTTTTTATTTTTATTTTGAGACAGGATCTTGCTAAGTTGCACAGGCTGTCTGTGGTCTCAAATTCTCAACCCTTCTGCCTCAGCCTCCAAATTGGTGGAATTATAGGGATGTGCCAAGGCATCTGGCTTCAAAACTCCTTTCAAATAACTTTTTATCAAGTCATCAATCAGAGATATCCTATATACTATACCAATATCAAAAATTCAGAAGTATTATTTATCCTCATCCTATCCTAAGTTATATATGTTGATAACCAAATGCAACAATTGTAAAACATCTTAGAACTGTTGTACTCTTTCTATGGTACTTTTTCTCCTAAATTTAAAAAAAGATAAAATAATTTTAAAATCTGGTCCCAGTCCTTAAAATGGCTTAGTACATAATCAGATGTCTTCTAGAGAGAAATGTTTCTTTTGGAATTTGCCAAATTTGGTTTTCTTTTTTTGCTAACAATAAGTTTGTTTTTTACAGTTCTCAGGTAACAAATATGAGGGCTGAACTCTCATTCAACATTCAAGCCCTTGCAGTTTGGGCAAATATATGTTTAGCAAGGAAGTGAGTAATGTAATTTCTTTTCTTGCTATTTTTCCTATGTTCATGAATTGAATTAATGCTTTCGATATGTCATTGCAGAACATTGTCAGTATTGTTTTATATTCCAAATAAATGACTCTCCTAACCACTTCTAGGCTGGGATTTAGATCAGTTGGTTGGATGATGCTTTGTAATCTCTGAGGTCCTGGGTTGGATTCCCAGCACCACAAAAATGGGAGAAGGACGTGACAACCCACTCCCAAGGCAATCCCGAAACAATCAGCCATTGGAAACTCTATGAGGGTCACCTATGAGTTGGACACGACTTTATGACACCTAACAACAACAGCGAGAACTACTTCTATTAAGCAAATATGTATATTTTGCTATCTTCTTATTATAAATCAATTATTTAAAAAAAAGATCAATATTTTGTTGCAGTTGAAATAGGCAAGTCATTTGATATCTTTAACTTTGTGTTCGATCCTTTCTTCTGCCCCTAGCTAATTATTATTGTTGATTTGCAAAAAAAGCAAACAACTATTTAAATTCCTCTGATAATTGAAGGAGATTTAAAAATGTCACACAACTAATGTCCATTACTTTTTTATTCATTTATTTTTCTGGTCTATTGAATGTATGTATTTGTTTACAAATAAAACTGTAGATTTTTTTTTTTTTTTTGCTTAACACTTAAATTATATTAACATTTTACTATAGCTGCCCCCCAAATACTTAGATTGTTTAAATACCTATATAATAAATTTCATCCTATGACCATAGGAGAATTTTAATTTCATTTAAATTCATTTTTGGGGTGCTGTGGGCCAAACCCAGGGCTTTTGTGCATGTAGGGAAGCACTGTACCACTGAGTTACATCCCTAGAAAATTAATTTAAATGTTCTCCTGTTTGAGGATCACTAGATTGCTTCCACTTCTTCCACTATTATAAGTGGTACTAATACTAAAGCATTTTATAGATTAATGTTTATTTATATTATTGTTACTGTTATTGCTTAAAGATATATGCCTGAATATCAAATAATTGAGTCAGTGTTTGTATTTTTAAGGCTTTTGATAGATATATTACCTAATTAATTTCTTTCAGGAATTGTACTAACATAATTTCTCATACTACTGAATTCTCACCAACATTGAGATTTGTTATTTTAAAGTATTTACTATTTTGAGCATGAAAATATACAAAATATGCAAAATTATTTTGCATATGCTTGATTACTTCTCAAATTTAACAAGAGTTTGTATTTTTTTTCTATGTATTTCCATTTTATGTCCTTTGCTGTATAGTTGCACGTTAAGTAGTCTGCAATATGTAATTCAAGTTTATTAGTATGGTTTGGTGTTAAGTATTTTAACTTAGATTTTTAAAATTTAGATCTTTCTTACAAATAGAAAGTTTTTAGTTACAAATATTTTTTTCCTATAAAGTTATATAATTATCATTGATAGTCATGCATATAGATAATTTTGTATACATTTTTATATTTTTTGTAGGGACAGACAGAATCCATCATTAGTGTGGCTTTTTACTGGAATGTTGTGCATTTACTCATTGTTCTTTGCTTGGAGGGCAAATTTAGATATTTCAAAACCACTTTTCATGGGTGTGGTAAGTTTTACTTAAATATTTGTTTTAACCAGAATGTTTGTGAAGGTTATACAAATTTGTCTTTCATGAATCTTATAGAAGAACAAATTGTTTTGGAAATACTTAAAATTGTATATATTTTTATAAACCAAAATTTAAATTGTTGAGCCATTAAACCTGAGGTCTCTTTTTAGGAAAAAAAAATGCAACGTTTAGTTAATAGAGTAACAAAACAGAAAACTAAATCTGTGATAGACTTAAGTTAGTCATTGTGTGTTTACTTGTATGTTTACAGATATGGACACAGTTGCATTTCACCTAGAATTTTTTTTTAGAATAGCAAAAGAAATGTGGGCTCTTTCACAAAGTATTCCCTTACTTCTTTCCTCTGCAGTCTGGGGCCTGTGCAAAAGAGCACCTGCATTTCTGTTTTCCCGGGCAGCCATCTCTGAGAATAGGGTGTTTCTTCTTATAATAGAAATGCTATAAATTTAAATAGCTCTCTTTGGACAGCCAAACCCAACTGATCTTTGTGTGTATGTGTTCAAGAAGCATAAATAATACTTTGCTTGATCATCTAAGTTGTGAATCAGTGGAGAAGCAAAATGAAACAATAAAAATGAGTGTGAGAATCACCGTTATTAGTGATAACACTGAGATCGGAGAATATGGCTTCTTTGTGGACAAGGGGAGTTCCACATGCTGCCTTCCAGAGTAGACAGACCTAGCTACTAGTCATAGGCAGTCTTGCACAGGGCAAACCTGTCCCCACTGTACCCCCACCCACTGGGCTAACAGGGACAAACTCTTCCCTTGGACAAGTGCTTCCTGTGGGCAGCTCACTTCCAAGAGAAAGGCAGAAGGGAAGGCTGTGCAGGCCCAGGCTCAGCTGCCAGCTCCCCAAGGGATCAGTTCTTACCATCCTACAGAATGAAGTAAGGGAGGGGATGGAGAGAGGCAGAGCTTCTCCACATGGAAGAAACCTGGAATAAAGCAAAGCATTTCTCTGCCTCCTCTACCCTGCATATGACCCATGTTCAAGATGAAGCCTACAGTGCAGAGGTAAGTGGGTGGATCCAAATAGGGAGATGCATGTGCCCAACTAGGAAAGAGGACTATTTGGAAGTTGTAAAATAAAGTGACCTGGGGCTGTACTGAAGAAGTCAGTTAATGAGGTCTGAGTAGCAGCAGGCATAAACAACTAGGTGTAAGCAACATATTTTTCAACTGTATAAGTACTCAGATAATTGCATAAACTTGTTCCCTGGACATTTGCATATCTCTTTCACAGGTGGAACGATTCTGGATGCAGAGCAATGCAGTGGTGGCTGTCCTTGCTGGGATCGGTTTGGCTACACTTGTGTCTGAGACTAACCGGGTGCTGAACAGCAATGGGCTTCAGGGTCTGGAGTGGCTTTCAGCAACTCTTTTTGTAGTTTACCAAATATATTCTAATTACAGGTAACAACACATAGTTATTTTTATGAAAAGTAACACTCAATCCAAAGACATTGAGCTAATTAGATTATTTCTTGTTTAACTTCTATTGTTTTCCAGGCCTTGAAGAGAGACAGCTTGGTCTGAATGCAGTGGTTTTTAAATTTTGTTAAGTGTCTTGAACTAGAATCTTAGCATGGGTGTATATAGTTTCAGGCCATTGCAAACAAACGTTAAGGTGGTACATTTGGACCCATACTTTGTAGAATCTGGAGTATATATAAAATTTAGTGATATAAAATACCATTTACAAGGAGAATAAAAAGATTTGGGGCTTTCTGTAGGCCCTAAAATTAATCACTTTATGCTTCAAAGATTTTGTCTTTTGTCTACTACCTGGCCCTTTTCCAGTTAACCTTGTATTAGAGAGTATTAATCATTTTAAAATTAAGTTCTAAAAGTTTTATTCTCTTGCTATTCTTACCATATGTAATTTTCAGAGTTTTTTAAAAAATAATCATTACAATGAAAATCTCAGTGTAATATAAAAAAAGTCCAGGTCTTCAATCGTATTTCATTTCTTTCCAGCAGTATCAAGTACATGTTACAAAAATGTAAGAAAGAGTTCCTTCATATTTTATTATGGTGAGATAGATGACTGATATTATTTTAAAAGATTAAATTTCCTTTTTCAACTTAACTTTAAAAACTGGTGTTCTTCATACCCATGGTAGAGGCTGCATTAGGAAGGTTTCATCACCAGGATGCCTTGTGAGAGGGGTTGCATGTTCCAGGCACAGGTCTAGTAGGGTCACCGCACCATTTGTGTATTCTAGAATTATTTTTTTAAATCCCAATCGTCACTTTTTTGTCCCTAACTTCTCCTGTTTTGGGAAGTCCAGACTCAGTACCAGCGATATTTGTACAGGCTGCATGGTTTATCTTGGTTTGGTTTTTTTATTTACCCCAGAGGAATGGAATAGACAGCAGTTTTCCTGATGGCAAAATGTGAATCATCACCAGCAAAGTAGGGTCTCATAAATAGTACAAAAGAGCCATTGTTGTATTGGTTGCAAAGGCAGGGATTATATTCTGTTCCTAGAAGTGTTTATTTGCTTTGTGATATTAATTTGGTGATTGAACTTTGGGCAATGTTTCTTGGATCTGTCAAATATAATGGACCTGATAATAAGAGGAAGGACATTTCTTGTCCCATTTTTTGATGCTCTTTCTCTCTTGTTGTATTTTTCTCTTTTCATAGAAATTTTTCAGAATTCATGTACTTTTTCCCTGAAGTTAGAAAGTCCACTTCATTCTCAAATAGGTGTACCTCTGTTGTTAAACAGCAGTAGCAAATGATGCCTGGAGAGAAGCTTCACTTCCTTTTCATTGGTCTCATCCCTTGTTGTTGTTGTTGTTGTTGTTAGGTGCCGTTAAGTGGGTATCCGACTCATACCGACCCTCATAGGGTTTTCAATGGCTGAGTGCTTCGGGATTGCCTTGGGAGTGGATTGCCAGGCCCTTCTCTCATTTTTGCGGTGCTGGGAATTGAACTCGGGGCCTCAGAGACTGTAGCACAGTACTCTACCCACTGAGCTAAATCCTAGCCCTGGTCTCATCCCTTAGTGATGCCTAATGGCCTTGAAGAGAGAAGGGAACACGAGAAGCTTAGGGTGCAGGAAAGTGGTGGGAAGGATCCACCTCTGCATGCAACAATCACACAAATACCACACAAATTTATATCAAAACTGGACAGATTTCCTTTTTCATATCTGAAAGTTCCTTCGGAGTAAATAAAATTAACATGAAAGTACCTTAAATACACCATGGAATCAGAAACTGGTTTTGTTAAACTAAATTGGATTACTTTTAGGGACAAAGGGACTTATTCTTGAGTACTGACTGATTCTCTTTTTGTGGAAATGATTATAAGTACAGAAGTAAATAAAGAACAGTAAGTTATGTTTCTTTCAAATCCACAGTTACCTCCTTCTCCTTTTTAAATCAGAATTTTGTGCTTTATTTTCAAATATGTGCATCCTTTCAGAGAATATCAGAATACTTTGAAACGTTAAATGTAGATTGCACAATGGAAAAGGAATAGCATGGAAAATAAGCCCACTATTATTGAAACTGGAGTAAACTATTGCTATTTCAACTTCTTAAAAAATCTTTTTATTTAGCATTTGTGACCAAAGGACCAACAATGTGATCAATACATTTGCAAAGAACCTTCTAGACTCTATGCCTCGTGATGCAATTATATTGCTTAGAGGAGATCTACCCGGGAATTCTCTTCGTTATATGCACTACTGTGAGGGGTTAAGGCCAGATATTTCATTAGTGGATCAAGAAGTAAGTATACAAAAAATATAGTTAGAATATAGCAATCATTTTAAAATGTATTTTTAAGAAAATTTTCTTTTAGCCAGGGATAGTAGTTCATGTCTGTAGTCGCAGTTGCTCAGTAGGCTGAGACAGGAGGATCACTTGAGTCCAGGAGTTAGAGACCAGCCTGGGCAACATAGTGACACCTCATTTCAAAAAATAAGAACTTTTTTATTTTTTAAAACAGTGGTTGAGCATAATTTTCATAATCGTTTGTATGTTTCTTGTTGTTTTTGTGTGGGATGGTTTTTTGAAACAAGATGCCATTATGTAGCTGAAGCTGGCCTTGCACTTTCTTTGTAATCCAGGCTGGTTTTGAACTCTCAAACTGCCTCAACCTCCTGAGTACTGGGATTACAGGTGTTCACCACCACACCCAGCCATAATCATTCTTAGGTAGAATATATATCACATTGTTTTATTTTAGCTAGTAGTATAAACTATATAAGTTCCTTTCTCATTTAAACTGAATGTTTTAAGAATTAATATACTGTGTATGAGATTGGAATATATGCCACAGCCTCAAGCATATTTTGCAAACACTCCACCCTTGAGCTATACGCCCAGCCATACTTTATAAATTTTTATCTTAAGGCAGGGTCTCACTAAGTCATGCATGCTGCCTCTAGCCTCAAACTTTTGATCCTCCAGTCTTTGCCTCTCGAGTTACTGAGATTACAGGCAGGTGTACACCCAGTATAACTGCACATTTTTAAAGCAGTTTGCATTTTTATTATGTACACAGATTGTTGGATTTGATCACCTGTCTTGCTTCTGGTAAAAACTAAGTTATTTGTTAACAATAAGGTATTGCATTATGATTTTAAATATTCTTTGGGACAACAGCTGCTATAATTGGGAAGCACGGACTTCAAAGAGAATTAGAATTAAATTCAAGTCTTCATTTGGTCATTTCCTGGATAAGTGATGGGGCTGATGGTTTTTCTGTTCACATCTTTTAATTCTTTATTCATAAAATACAAGGATGCTTTTGTCTGCAACAAACAGAATACCCAACTAAGAGTAGCTTAAACTATGAAGTTTTTAATCTCACATAACAAGTAGTTTAGCAATAGGAGATTTTAGGATTGATGACACAAGCAATTCAATGAGATCACTATTCTGGCAGGTTTTGACTTTTCCTTTATAGTCATCATATTGATCCCTAGTTCCAAGTATCACATCCTGAAACAAAGCAAGATGTTTTTTCTGGGGCCTGCCCTGCCCTACAGACACACACCTCTCTGTTGAGAGGAACATGTTCAGAACCCCCCTCAACCCCAGAGACCTCTAGCAGTATTGGTTCACCTACCTACTCCTAAAATTCTCATTAGCAAAGGTGAGTGACAGGACCTGAGCATTGCTGCCATGAGCACCTGATCAAAATCAGGATGCATTAGTAAAAGAAGGTAGCAGCTATTGAATGGACAATAAACAGTGTCTAATAGAATTATTCTCACATATTAAGGTTATTGTGAAAATTAAGTTCAGAACGTAAAAGGAGCTTAATGTCAATATTCCCTAAAACTGAAACTATTGGTAATAAAAACCAATTCAAGTATTCTTTTAGTTTTACATTACACATTTAGGTTAAAATTAATTTGCCATTTGCTGTTTTAAACACTTATATATAAGTAAAACATAAGCACAGTTGCACCAATAATGATATCCAAACTCTAACAAGACTTTTGAGGATTTGTTTTGTTTTTGTTTTTTTTGAGACAAGGTTTCACTCTGTGGCCCAGGCTGGCCTTGAACTCATGATCCTCCTGCCCTCACACCTTGAATGCTCTGATTACAGGCATTTACCACCATGCCTGTTTTATGCTGCCATGTTTTTTGTTCTTTGGTGAGTTGCTTCCCACACCCATTCAGTACTGGGGGTTTAAACTCAGGGCCTTGCAGGCACTCTACCACAGAGCTACACATTCAGCCCCAAACTCTAACAAAGCTTTAAAAGTGTAAATATGAGTCTTTTCTTTAAGAAGAGGGACTCTGTACATATAAAAGTATGGAATTAAGTATAGAATTAAGAGATTGATTTTTTTCTAATATTAATAATTTATTTTAATCAGGCAGTGGCAGGGAAATTGCAGGTTTGAGGCCAGCCTGGTCTATATAGTGAGACCCTGCCTCAAAAAAAAAAAAAAAAAAAAAAAAAGGAAAAGAAAATAAGAACATATGTTGCTGCTAGGTGCCATGCAGTGATGCTACGTACAAGTGCAACAATATTATCAGTGCTCCTGTGCTATTGGTTAGGTTTCCAATGGCTGATTGTTTTTTGGGAGTGTCTTGCTGGCTGGTTCTCCCAAGCCTATAGCACCTGGTGTTTCTAGGCAGTCTCCCATCCATGTATTGACCAGGCCTAACACTGCTTAGCTTCTGAGATCTGACGGGATCAGACACCACAGTGGTACAGCTGCAGGCTAAGAACATATAAGGATATTTAATTAATTAGAGTCTACAAATAAATTCAGATAATTTATCCACAAAGATTTTTAACTTTGAGGCCTAGGTTATTATATGATTGAGCTTCTCAAGGGCAGGGATTTTATCTTATTCATTATAGGTGAACAATACCTTTTTTAATGAATAAATGAAAGAGTAGAGTAATGATACATTTCTATTTTTTGTCTAGGTTGTCTAGTCTGGCCATCAGAGAAATTTCATCTTCAGCAATAATTTGAGAACTGTTCTGTGCCAGGCAATGTGCTAGACGCAGAAAAATGAAAAGATATAGTCCCTCCCCTCTAGGAGCTCACAGGCTAGTGAGGAATAGGCCTAGAGCTGTGTTGGAAGTAGGTACAAGTGCTATAGGAGCATGTCCTGCTGGCTGTGGCAGCTGGGAGGGGACCACAGAGGAAGTGGTATTTACCCTGGTTTTGAAAGCTGAGTACACGTTATCTATATATAAGAATGGGGGGAAATTATCTGGGTAGTCAGTAAATGCAACAAGGCCAAATGAAAGTCTCTTGAGAAGACATAAAATGCAAGGTTTACGTCATTCTTAAAAGAGCAGCCAGTGCCACATTCCTCAGTTGTGCTTGAATATTTTTCAGTTATTTAATGAATGTTTTCACATTTTTAAGAAATTTTTCCTAATAGTGGATAAACTTGACTATTTAAGAAATCCATTAAAAGTATATCATCCTGTGTGATTTTTCTGGCAGATGATGACTTATGACTGGTATTTACCCAAGGTGGCAAGGCATTTACCAGGAGTCCACTTTCCTGGGAACCAGTGGAGTCCTGTGGAAGGAGTATTACCTAGTGGAATGGTCACATTTAATCTTTATCAGTTTCTTGAAATAAACAAACAGTAAGCATTCTTTTCACATAACAGCTTTTCTAAAATCTTAAGCTCTTCTAAAATTGTTTCTGTAGCAGCTGTGCCTCATCCAAAAGACCCAATTTTCTGCACCTATTTCTCTGTCACCGATGAGATTATCTTTGTAATTAAATTGAATATCTGTGCATAAATGAGGCCAGGCAGAAATAAATGTTATTATTCTGGATAAAGGAAAAATAAAGACAGATTAGTAAGAATAGCAAATAAGATCTTAGCACAATTCTGAGAAATTGGAGATGGGCCTGCCTACTTGAAATCATTGCAGGTGGATCGCAAGCAATTATAGTTTCCTCGTGATCAACACCATGGCCCCCTTTTAAGTGTTAGGCAATTTTTTTCAGGAATAATGACTATATAAAAATAGCTTACGGATTTTTATAAAGGATAAAGCATTTTTATAAATAAGAAAAACACCTACAGTTTATGCTAGCTGAGAATAATGAGACAGTTGTGAATTCTATACTTGAGAACATAAAATTCTTTGTAGTTAAGGTCAAGAATAAATAACTCCTTCAGTGGTACAGAGTTGTACATTTCTCCTGTTCATGAACTGCTTGGGAACTTGAAGAGGTAAAAACTTATTTCATGATTTGCTTTTTCTTATAAAGAGGACTTGAGAAAATCTTTATAAATTCCAAAGTTAAATTATCCCTAGTTAAGAACATAATAATGCATTTTCAATGTGCAGAGCTCATGTTTATTGTGGCTCATGGAGTAATATGAAGGTATGGTATAAATGTGGTATGAGAGCAACATTTAATTGTTGTTTCCTGGAATATAAAAAAATTAACATATCTAAATTAGAATTTTTTGTGAATTTTATTTAATTCAACTCCACAAAATTTAGTAAATAGTTACTATGTTACAGCTTGTATTATGCCCTGGCAATAAAAAGGTAAATGAGACTCAAGTTTCAAATCCAAGAAGACCACAATCTAGTTGCATATATACATATGTGTGACTATAAATAGCCAAAATATGGCAAGACTTACACCAGCAATGCTTTGTAAAGTGTTAAACACTCGGTGTGTGGCTACTAAATAGATCATTTAGCTGACTATATGAGCTAAGTGTTCTGGGAGCATAGAAAAGGAAGCCATTAATTCTCCCTAAGGCATTCATTTATCATTTCTTAATAAATGTTGGAAGTCTAAAATGTCCCAAGAACAATATTATGGTGATATATAATATACCCCCTGGGGAAACTCTAGACATTACTGAAAATGTAAAGTAATTAGTATCATGTCTTTCAAGGACAACCACTGTTAAAATTTGGTCAACTTTTTGGATTCCATTCACTTTTAACATAAATTATTTATTTATTTATTTACTTATTTTTTTGTGATACTTAAGGGTTGAACCCAGGGCCTCACACATACTTTGTAAATGCTGTACCACTGGACTGTACTCCCAACCCCTTTTGGAATTGACATTTATTAATTGTCTTACACCTTGAAAGTTGAAATTTTTCTGGTTCTTCACATGCAGAATAATTTTGGGTTATATCTAGAACTTTTTGAATATTTGGGTCTTATGGGGCTTCGCCCTGCCACTGGACTCGCTCCGGCCATGAGCAGGAACCAGCAGCCAAAGACCCATCTTCTGGTGAGGGGGAGCAGGGCACCCAGGAGCCGCGCTGCCCAGAAAGGAGGTTTATGCCCACGGTTGCTCTGAGAAGCCTTGAAAAAGGCAGGCTCAGATGCTTCTGCCCACGGCAGCTCCTTGCCTCTTTTCTTCCCAATGAAGACTCCAAGTGCTCTGCTCCAACAGCTCTTTATTTCTTCCTTGTCTGTCCTGGTCGATGGAATGGACCCAGACTGCTCTGTGTACCACCCTTATATACTCTTCTGGGGCTTGCCGGGGACCAATCAGAGGCAGTCACCTCATACAGGTTTCAGCCAATCAGAGGGGACATTCAAATATGGTTTTGTAGAAGTAGCCAATGAGGGGTGGTTCCAGAACAGTCCAATCAGGAGCCGTTCTGGGGTTTGAAACAGCCAATCGGTGTCGAGGGGGTGGAGGCAAGGGAATAGATGCCAGAGCCATCTTGGGGAGCTCAATGACCCTGAGTTCCCGGATGTAGGGCAAAGGTGACTGCCTAGGGAACAAGCCTCAGTCCTCCGAGGGAGCCTAGATAGGCCCTCGGGCAAACTGCCTCTAGGCAGTGCCCTACAGGGTCTTATTTAAATCCTAAAAAGAATATCTTTTTGTTTAGAAGACCATTGGCCAGATCCTCATAAAACCGCAAGATTGGGCCAGTTCTGTCTTCAAACTATTTGCAGTGATATTTGGATCAATCCCCTGTGTTTGTTATCAGGTGCTTGGTATGAGACCTGAGTAGTGGTCTGCTCCGTGGTCAATTTTGCAAACCCTGTTTAGGGTCAGATCTGTGCATGCACAAATGAACTCATGGCTCTGAGACAAGCTAGGAGGTCATGCACAACACTATGTGACCGCTCTCTGGATTTCCCGGTATTTTTGGTATCCTGGAGTTTCTTTCCTGGTTCTCTGGCCAGAAAGCTGGGGTTTTAACTTCAGTCTTCTGCCATGTACTTCCTGTGACTCTCTGCATATAGGGTCAGGCTGTGGGTGAACAGAGACAAAAAGCAACAGATATTTGCCCCATATTCCTGGACCACAGCTTCTCTGGTTAGAGAGAATGGCTCCCTGTCCTCAGAGTTTTGGGCTTTTGCCCAAACACCACAGCCATCACTCAGCTGCTAACTCTGCTGCTGCCATGATACCTGGGAAGGAGAGGAAGGAAAAAGATCGGGGAGGGTTTCTCCCCTCTCTCCCCTCTCTCCCAATCTTAGGAGCCCATTTCCTCACTCCTAGGAGTGAAAAGGAGGAGGTGCATTTCTTTGGAGCTCTTTTTGTCCTCATTTGACAGACATTCTGGGTTTTGAGTCCTTCGAGTACAGACAGGCCAGGCAATACCCGAAGGAGACAAATCATAAATTCAACGCTGATTTGGTTGAACTTTGAATTTTGATCTTTTTCCCCAATCTTCTTTCTGTCATCTCCTTTTCTGGGTTCTCAGAGAGCTACACCATGTATTCCATCTGCCCAGCAGCCATAGTTGAGTGCAGTGGGAGAGACAGAGTGGAGTGAGCTCACTCCATCTTCCCCAGAACAAACTTTGTTAGGTTTTAAGGTGGTACTTTACATCAGATACCACATCTAATCTTCAGTAGCTGTGGAAGAGTTACCAGATCTGTTTGACAGGTGAAGAGACTAAACATTGGTAGTTAACTAATTTTTCCAAATTCATACAGGCAATAAATGGTGGGGAAAAAATTTAAATCTAAATTAGAAGTGTCTTCTTTCAAAGTTCATAAAATATTTTACTTTCAACTAATTTCTCTTAATATGCTCCCTTTTTTTTCTTTCCAACTTAGCAATAACTATTAAGTTATAAGCCACAAATTGTAAGAGAACTGTTCAATTATCTTTTTCCTTTTTTTTCTGAATCAAGCTTGTTTAAACCATTTCTATTACTAATTTTTGCAAGAACTGAGGCTCCTAATAGTTATTCTAATCTAATTCATTTTATCCAGCAAATATTTATTATGCTGTAGGTTTGCTTCATGCTGTGTGAGATTCAGGGTTAATTCAGGGATGGAGGGCCTATCCTCAGGATGCTTCTAGGTTTCTCAGGGAGATTTACAAATGCAAATAATAGGTTCAGCACAATAATGACAAAAGAGATAATACAGTACAATGGGAATGCAAGGAGTGAAAGACCACTCTGAACAAGGACACAAAGAAAGACATATTTCTACCTGTAAAATAAAAAGAAGTATCAAAGAAAACATATATTTACAAGAGAGACAATAGCACCGCAGTTTTCCAGATCACAATGCTTGTTCCCCAGTGGTTCCTTAAAATGTTAGAAAGGAAGATTTTTTTCATCTATTTGTCCTCCTACCCCCACCAACCCCTAAAAACAACATTTTTACAGTAAAATAAATTTCTAGCAGTCTACTTGAGAAAGATTTAAATAAACCAACACGTTCACAAATGGTTTATTGGTCACCAAGGTATAAGGAGTCAAAAACAACCTTTCATGAATTATATTGAACATTTAGAATTTTAAGTGGAAAGGACATCATATGTTTTTCTGTCTTCAATAGAAAAGAAACGTTTGTTTGCATAGGAATTCATGAAGGTGACCCAACCTGGAGAAAGAACTATTCACTTTGGCCATGGGGGTCTTGTGACAAATTAGTTCCTACAGAGATTGTATTCAACCCTGAGGAATGGATTAAACTCACAAGAAATATATATAACTGGACTGAAGAATATGGAAGGTATGAATAGCAGTTGTATTTATGCCATCTATTAGTAATTTTTCATTTAGCCTAGAAAGGAATGGGTTTCATTATGACATTTCCATACATGGATATCATTGTACATTACTCATAGTCACCCCCATTACTGTTCACTGTCTTCCCTCTCCCCTCCTGCTGGTCTCCTTCCTCCCGACAAATAGTCCTCCTCCTTCTTGCATGTCTTTTTTATATATACTGAGCATCCCCCCAAAAGTATACTCATTTTATGCATTAAAATTATAATAAGGTATACTGGTAACAAAATATGAAAACAAGGCACATTTGACTTCTGCAGTTACAAGAAGTGTTCAAAGTGGTTACCATCTTCATTCAATTCAACTTTGAAAAGTAATACAATGATAACATCTCTTATGTGTATATACACTTTTTTGGTGCCCCCAGGGCATACGTGTGGGTATATACACATTCACATATATGCACACATACACACATATATTTATATATATATATTTTTCAGTCTAGATTCCTGCAGTTGCATTTTTAAGCAGAAGAGAGCAGTTTTTTATGCCTAAAAAAAGTACTATGTTTTAAGATGCCTTTTATTTTGTTTGCTTAGTTTTGGTTTTGGCTTTTCGAGAGAGGATGACCTTGAATTCACAATCCTCCTACCTCAGCTCCTGCATACCAGGATTACAGGAATGCACCTCTTCACCCAGCTCTTGAGAAGCCTTTTGATTTTTTGTTTTTCCTTTCATTAATATTACTTACTGCTCATAGAATGTCATAAAACATGAGCAGAAAGAGAACATGTCTCTCTTGTCCTGCTGCTTATAGAGCACTGGGGAGACAGAGGGAAAGGGAGGCTGTGACTGAGTGGCAGCAATAATTAGATGTGACTTCTGCCTTTTGATACTATATTGTCTACTACCCACACCTCATTACCCTAAAGTGGAAGGGACTCACTAACTGCACTTGAGCTTTAAGAGGCACTCTGTTGCCCATGATAGTTTCCACATGCCTGAACTTGTCATATTTTAATTTCTTCAAGAATGAAAATGGCAGCTGTGAACTGGTTGTGTTCCTCACTGTTAGAGCACTTGCCTAGCATGTGTCAGGCCCTGGGTTCAATCCCACTAAAAAAATAAATAAATAAAAAATAGCAGATAATTTTCCTGCAGGGAAGACTGAATTTGAGTACCTTTTTAAAACAGTTGTTTGACATCAATCTAGTTATGTTTTTTAGGACACTACTAGTCTTCCTGTAAGCATTTCTACATAGAGTTTACTCTCTCCCATATGGAAAATGAGTCATCTAAAGAAATGGCCTCTGTTACCTATTTTTTAAAATTATGAATTATTTAAATATTTTTAACCTATTGCTTATAATTCAGAAGTGAGAGGCAAGATCATATGAAGAGAGGGTATAAAAATCTTTTGAGTTTATATGTATAAATAGACCATATTGTTGTGTAATAGCCAGATAACTGGACTAACTGGATAACTAGGCCTGAATTGAAGCATACTGCTTTGATTCATAATGAAAAGTTAGAAAAGAATATATTCTCCCAGGTATGGTAGTGCATGTCTGTAATCCCAGCATTTAGGATTACAACAAGGTGGTCAAGAGGTGGAGGCCAACCTGGGCAACATAGTGAGACCCTACCTCAAAAAAAAGGAGAAGAGGAGGAGGGGGAGGAGGAGGAAGAGGAAGAAAAAGAAGGAGGAGGAGGAGGAAGAAGAGAGGGAGGAGGAGGAAGAGGAAGAAGGGGAGGAGGAGGAAGAGGAAGAAGGAGAGGAGGAGGAGGAGAAGGAAAGAAAAAAGAAAGAAAGACAGAAAGAAAGACATTCTTCAGATAGCCAATGAATAAAAACATGGACACATCACTCACTATCTCCATTCTATCAAAATCGGTATACAGTAAGAGAAATTTTAATTAAGAAAAATCAGCAAACAGTTTGGCCATCATTTTTTGAGCAGCATCATAGCCCCCACATGTCTATCAGCTTGTGCTGTGGGGGCTTGTGTGTTGCTGTGATGCTGAAAGCTATGCCACCGGTATTTCAGATACCAGCAGGGCCACAGCCCTTTGGCTCTTAGCTCTGTCTGCAGAGTGGCCTATGGCTCACCTCTGTTGCCCCTTTGCCATATATCAGCTGTTAAGAACAACTGGACCCCAATACCTCCAGCTTCTTCCCCTCAGTCTTCATTTGGTCCCATGAGGTCCTGGAGCCCACGATGCAGATTAAGAACACATTTACCAAAACCCAAAATTCTGCTTTGTTTGGTCACTGACATTACTTCAAAATCCATGCTATTTTAGTGGCTTATAAGATTATAAAACAAGCATTACATGTCCATAGCAATAAATGTAGCTGACAGAAAGATACTATTTTTCTTACAACTACAGGTTTGATCCATCTTCTTGGGAATCTGTGGCCAATGAAGAGATGTGGCAAGCAAGGTGACTAGTCTATATTTTTGTGTTTGTAGTCTGTTTGTAATATGGCAATGAAGTGGCCTACGGTGCTTTTCATTTTGGGAACAGGGATAAGTGGTAATGAAAATAACATTTATAAGCACCTGTTTTCTTTGAGGCATTGTACTAATGACTATACATGAATAATCTCATTTCATCCTCATAATATCCTATATAGAAGTTTTATTATCCTTATTGCATTTTATTTTTTTGTGGTACAGGGGTGCTGAACCTAAGGCCTCATGTATACTTTGCAAGTTCTCTACCACTGAACTTCACCCTCTTGAGACAAAACCTTGCTAAGTTATGCAGGCTGCCTCTGGCCTCAAACCTGTGATTCTCCTGCCTCTACCTGCCAAGTCACTCACATTAGAGGAGTATGCCACCATGCCCAGCTATTGTCTTCATTTTATAAAAAACAGACTGGAGCCAGGCACGGTGGCACACACCTATAATCCAAGCACTCGGGAGGCTGAGGTGGGAAGATCCAGAGTTTGAGGCCAGCCTGGGCTACATAGCAAGACTTCGTCAAAAATGAAAAAGATATGTGTATATATATACATATATATATATATATATATGGAGAGGGAGTGGGGGGGAGAAGAAAAAGAAAGAAAAAGCAGAAAGAAGGAAAGAAATACAACAAATCTTTTAAGGAAAAACTTTATGTTCATCATCACCATTGAACCGGTCTCCTCCAGATGCACACAGTCTTATGCAACAGCAGCTGGGAAGGGAGAACCAACATAATGATTATAAAAATAGATATACTAATATTTATGTAGTATTGTTTTTAAAGACAGTATCTAACCTGCCAGTCTAGTTGTAGGACAAATGCTTGGTTTGAAGACCTGATCTAAGATAATGTTTGTATAATTCTTCACCATGATTGAATGTGGGAAAGCTGGGGAAAAAGCAGGTCATTGTTTGGGTAGGTATTGATTTAATTGGTATGCTGAATACAGTTTGGCTGAGTTCATGTTGTCAGAGAGTCCAGCCACTTTGGAAGAACAGGTCACACGTGGCATGAGCTGCTGTGCTGGGCACCTTCAGGGAGACCCTGGCAAACCCAGCTAGGTTCTCCCTTCCCGGCTGCTGTTGCATAAGACTGTGTGCATCTGGAGGAGACCGGTTCAATGGTGATGATGAACATAAAGTTTTTCCTTAAAAGATTTGGTATTAAGGAGAATGCAGTGTCTTGGGAGGAGGCAGTTGCCATTGGTTTAGAGTGAACTTCCATGAATATGAGAGAATGAAAACTAAAGGGTTTTGCGTATTCCATCCCATGGAAAGCCTGAAAGATTTGACTCTGAATGTGAACTTGCTAATATGATTTTAATGAAGGTTCCCACTCCCACCCCCAGGATGAAAACACCATTCTTCATCTTTAGCCTGGCAGAGACCACGGAAATGCCTTCAAATGTGAAAGCTCAACTCTACACCCACGCATATAACGTATGTTACACTTTAATAGAGAGGAGTACTTGTGGGGAGGTGGTAGTGACTGGAATGGAGAGAGGGCACACAACAGAGTTTTTGTTCTTTTCTTCCCAACTTATCTCAGGTGTCACAGAGCAGCATGTATGGGAAAATTCTCAATTATCACAATGTCTAAAGTAATGGCTGTGGTACACAGTGTGCCCCCCAAGGTGTCTGTCCTAACCTCCAGAACCTTTGACCATGTTGCCTTATATGGCAAAGGGGACTTTGTAAGTTAAAGAACTTGAGATGGGAGCTTATCCTGCATCACCCGGGTGGATCTGATGTGATCACAATGGGCTTTGTAGAGGGAGGCAGGAGGTCAGGGTCAGAGGAGATGTGACACATAAGCAGAGGTCTGAGAGGGGAGATTGGGCCCTGGAGGAATGGGCTGAGTTAAAGAGTTAAAGAGGGCAGGCAGCCTCTGTAAACTGGAACGGATAAGAAAACAGATTCTCCTGCAGATCCTCTAGAAGGAGCATAGTCCCTCTGATTTTATGCTTTCTCACTGCCAGAAATGCTACATAATAAATTTCTGTTGTTTTAAGCCCATGTTTGTGATAATTTGTTGCAACAGCAATAGGAAATTAAAATAATAGCTTTATAAAAAGCAAGTTCTGGCAAGTTACCCTTAACCTCTATGCAAAGACCTGATACTTGAAACGACAGGGCCATGGCTGGTTGAAATGAGTAAAGATAAAAAGGTCACAGAGAGAAGATTTCTACTAACTGGCTTCAGGTAGCTGATTGACTTTCTGAAGACACAGCTACACCTCTCCCCTGGGAAATGGGAGTGTAGGCTTACAGAAGCATTATTTTGACAAGGCTCGGTTTTTCAGTGATTCATGCAGTAGGCTCTTCCAACATCTGTAGAGATAGTCTTGGAGTTTGCTCTCTAGAAAACAAGTATACTAGTAAAGGCCCATAAACATAGAGCCTAGAGCCTGTGTGCACAAGGAACACAGGTGTTTCTGCTCTCTAGACTGCCAGGGATAGTCAGCCAGGGCTTTTGTTTGGTGACAAGTCAAAATAGTGTGATATCCAATCAGTGTGACTGATTTTACTCCTAAATTTTGATCATTGGTTTATTGTTTATTCACTTATTCCTTCACTCATGAAGCATTTACCGAGCCCCCACTCCACACTGCATATTGTGTTAGAGACCATCAGCTTGTCTCTGCTATCACAAAGGTAGTAGACTAGAGAGAGAGACCAAGGGTGTAGTCCTCAGTCACCACACAGGCTTGTAAGTGAAGGGAGAGCATGCAGACGTGCTGTGGACACCGAGAGCTGGGCTTGTGCACTGGTGAGGAGATGCCACTTGGGGCTGGGGGGGTCATCTCAAATCATTAGGAGAAGCTAGCTGTGCAGATGGTGAGGCAAGGAAGCAAGAGAGGGAGGAGGGCAGAGGCAAAGACAGGAGCCCCTTGGGCTCCCCACTTGAGGATAGCAAGAGAGTCGATTGGAGAAGGTAGCACGCTGGAGTTCTCTCCAGCAGCCAGGAGGTCCAGGTTCTAGACCCACCTTTGCCGTTAACTGTCAACCAGGAGTCAATTAAAATGCTTTCTAGGACTTGTTCTCTCCTTTAAAAGAAAAAAGTGGGCTGTAAACTTTAAAAGATTAACTCATATCCTGGTCATACCACATCCTGTTCATCTCAACCTGTAATACTATGAAAAACAAGCCATACTTATTTGGGAGTTATCTGAGACTTACTGGTATTTCATATTCTCATCAGCCATGTCTTCTGCAGTCAGGTGTCAGGCACTCCTGAAGCTCATTGGTGGATTTATTGTCCCTTTGGGCAGCAAGGTTTAATCTTTTCAATGAACACAGACTATGGGCATCTCATTCGCAGATGTCTCCAGATGAGTGATAGCTTGTATAAGACAAATGAGGCCAATTATCCGTTGGATCAACACAAATCCACCTACAGGACTGTGTCTTCCAGAATATTCTTGTTAGACATAAAGGATATGTTTGTTGTGATTTACATTATCCCACTCAGCTTATACAAAACATGGTTAAGATCAAGGGGTAGTCAGATTGTGAGGAATAAATTGAATAAGTTGAAGATGTCCCCAATGAATGGACTAATATCATAGTAACACACACAGAGAAGAAAAGGTAATTCCACATAATGAGAAATGCCTAGCTTCTTAAGATGAGACATATTTGGCTTAATCAGTTATCCAAACTAAACTAATTATACATAAGTCCCACAGTGTTCTAAAAAAGGGTAGTAGGGTTGTTCTCATGCCTGAGGACTATAGTAGGTTGGTCATGCTGATTCTCTGCAGCAATTGGGAAAACAAACACTCCTTGAAATGCCTCCTCTGTTTTGGACCCCAAACACATAGAAAGATTTTGTAAACTGAACGAACGGTTTCTGAGCACCTGCTTGGTGTTGGCAATGTGCTGCGTGCATAAACACACATTTCTCCTCAGAGGAAAGCTGGGAAAGAGAAGCAACCAAAAGAGACAAAGATTATCAGAAAAGGTGGAAAAACATTGAGTGTTGTACTAAGAGGATGAAAGGATAGGAGGCTGACTTTTTGACTTGATGTATATGAAAGTGTGTCATGACCTTTTCCTATTTTATGAAACAAAGGGAAGTAAGGGGAAAGTAAAGGCAGCTTGAAGACTAAGGGTTATTTAATATCTAAATGATATATCAAACTTGGATGGTAGAATTTTTTGACAAAGACGCTATTTTAAGATAGATATGTATTTGTCTGCTCTGGAGTAAGTTGGGAAAATCGATAAGGTAATTGGTCCCTTTCAACTATGATATTGTTAATACAATTTTAATTCAAGAAGCTCTTGTCTCATAGAAAGCATTATTGGCGTTCTGTGCTCAGAGAGTCTACTGGAAAACTCCTGGGACTCCAGCTCTAATATAACTTGACAGTCCCCAAGAAAGCTATGAAAGTCCCAAGAAGCAAGCATAATACTCCATTTTGCAGATCTGTATTTGCTTTTTGTTTGTTTTTTAATGTGTTAAATTTGATGCATTTTCCTCTGGAAAACTCTATCAAAAATTCTAATTATATCCAATTAAAACTCTCTCTGAGGTTGGAAAATCAAAATTCTGAATTCCTTTGGGCAAAGTTTTAGACTATCAAGATTGCAGATTATAGGATGCTATGAAGATTTTAGATATCCCCCTATAAGGGTATATCTTGAATTCTGTTATGCCCCAGTATACTTGATAATGGAATTTTTTGTTCTAATATTATATTGTTTTTCTAATGTTATATTGTTTTTATAATGTTATATTGTTTCTAATGTTATTGTTTTTAATGTAGAGAGAAATTCATGTAAATAATGTGGGATAAAATTTAAATTCCTTCAAGTTCTTTTTTCTACTCAGCCTGCTAAAGAAAGCTATTTATTTATTTTTTTCTCTAGCAGCTAAATTTAGAGTTTCAACCTCTCTGCCTTTAGAGTAAATAGCTTTCCACCATTTAGAACTAAATCCCTTTCCCAGAACATCTTTCTGGAGGAAGAGCATTTTGTCCTGACACAGTGTGTCTCAAGTTCCTCCTGCAACATCTGAAAACCCCAGAAGCAGTTTTAGATGACCCAGCTTCGCCTCCTGCTACTGTAATAATTACAGTAACATCCTTGCATTTTCTGCATGGCCTAGCAATGATTAGATTTTTACTGTAGGTTGGTTGGATTATTTTTCTTGTGTCATTAATTCCTCTATGTTTTCTGTTTGGGGAAACAAAAACAAAAAAAAGTCAAGGGATAACAATGGAATGCCAACATGTTTGCTGCTTTTCTAGCTTTATAAGGAGATTGTCTATTTACAAAAAGAACACCCAGTGAATTGGCACAAGAACTATGCCATTGCCTGTGAGCGGATGCTGCGTCTTCGGGAGAGAGGTGCAGACCCTGAAGTCCTGTTGTCTGAAACCATCAGACATTTTCGTCTCTATACTCAGAAAGCGCAGAATGATCCACAGCGAGCTGATATTTTAGTTGCTCTCAAGCACCTTAGAAAAGAACTGCAAAGTCTGAGAAACATGAAGAATGTCTGAGACTGCAAAATGTGAAAAACTGGCTCGTTCTGCTTTCAAAATTTCTGAAGTCCAAAAGGCTTTCTTCCAAGTGAAGAAACTGTATAAAAAAATAGAAAACTAAGTCATCTGCTAGATACAAGCAACATGGTGCAGCAGTACTGCTTAATGGATATGTAGTGACTAAGATGTACTGTTTATGAAAAATTCTGTTTATCCCATGTTACCAAATTAGCATTTCAAGGAGAAGTGTTAAAAAAAAGTCTTCCTACATTCACCAAATGATTGTGCTTGATTAGATCATAGAAAAGAATGGACTGATTTCATATACTGAAAATATTGACCATGAATCTTTTAATGGCCATGCTTCTTGGGATCTGTTTTAAAGGTTAAATTCTTCAAATAGTCATACCATACCAAAGACATTTTCTGTTTCCTGAAAGTGAAATTGTTTTTTTAAGAAGAATGAGTCTTGTTACACTTCCAATTAGAATCCCCCCTCTTTTTAAAGTGACCATGGTTGTTACACAATCTCACGCTTCAAACTGCCTACCAAGCAGGTGATGCTTTGAAAAAAGTGTGAATTTTATCATCTTAGTTCTCTGCAATCACTAAAAAGAAAATTTAATTTGATGTTTGCTTATTTTAGTTGCAGAGACTGAATGGCAAGTTTAAAAAAATCATGTTTACTTAATTTCATATTTATGTTTTACTTCTATTTGGACTCACAGATCCAGGCCTAATAATTGGTAGGGTCCTGTTGCCCAAATACAAAAAAAAAAAAAAAAAAAAAAATGAGGGAGCCTCAGGAGGATGGGGAAGTTGTTCAATAAATTCATTTCTGTTACAAGCATCTTTTATACATATTACTTAAGAGAACATAGCAAGAAACGTTAATAATAGTTCTTTATTTTATTATGACAGTTAATTAATAGCAACCTGTTTTAATGAATAAAGTCACTCAGAGTCCTTCAGCACTTCCTAAGTAGAGGCCAGAATCTGTAGGGATTCTTTTCCCCCCAGTTGTATAGCTCCTAGACTCCAAGCACTGTATAGGCCCCTGTATAGAAATGCTCACTAATGAAGAGGGAGGGCTAGAAGCTTGTCTGCATTCAAAGATCACTGGTGAGTCATTCAGCAAGAAAAGGCCCCTTACCAGGAATAGTCACAGTTCCGTGGCATTGTACTAGCAAAAGGGTTTGATCAAAGGTCTCCTGTGGAGCTTGCATGGTTCCCTTTCATACTACGACCATAATTAAAACCACTAATTCTCTTTTAAAATGCTGCAGGATGCCATGTAGGCATCTGTCTGGAGTGTCCTTTGTGATGTCATAAGCTGTTAAGGACCAGTGCTGAGGGCTTTTGAGTGAAATGCCAGTCATGAAGGTGCTTCAAGACAAGGGTGCCTCTAAAAGCTTGACAGGGCCTTGACTGCACAATTCGAGCTGAATTTGCCCCTTGTCAGCTGCCAGTAAATAAATCTCAAAGGGGGAAAAGCTGAAGTTTCATTACCTGATCCATGGGGCTTTGTTGGTTTTGGCATCACACAGGGGAAGCTCTTGCCCCTCCATTCTCTGGATTTGAAGATGTCCATTGGAGCCTGCAGTGCCTGGACAGGGTTCAGAGCGGAACCTTTTGAAGAGTGTCAATAGTTGTAACAGTTCAGCTGTTAGGAAGACAAATAAATGGAGGAGCTCATTAATCCGCTTTTGGCTCTCAGTGCCTTTTGCCCTTTTATCACAGCCTTATTAGGCTCCTACTCATCTTGAACCAGAAAAAAATGAATTGAAGTTGTTGAGTACTAATTGGCAAAGACTTTTAATCATGGGCCAAGAACTTTCACTGACTTGAAAGTAACTTCTCCACAGGGAAGAACCAGAAACCTGGTTTACCTTAAAAACCTGTTGGAGTTCAGTGTGGTGTAAAAATTTAAGGAAGCGTTGATAAATTGTCTAAGCTTATCCATTTGAAAGAAATTATGTAACATTATGAATTTCACTTTTCTGGGAAGAAAAGTACAATAAAATTAAGTTTTCCTTACAAATGCATGGTCTTTATTGGTTCAGAAAAGTCTGCATGTATGTGTGAGCTGAACATGTTTGTTTCTGAACATCTGTACATACATGTGTGGTATCCACACATGTATGATCTGAGTATGTATAATACACACAGTGGTTGAAGAACCTTACTAAAAGTAATATTTTCTATTAGTAGCCTTAAGAATGGTAATGAAGGCCTCTTTTTGAGAATACCGACTTTTTAAAGTACTATGGAGCTACATATGTATATCTGAAAATGCTTTGTGAATTGATTATTGTCAAGTGGTACATAGCTTATTTGCTATTTGTGCAGCAATGGCTTTGGACCACTCTCTTTTTGAGAAAGCAATGATACATGGCCCGAAGTAGATAGGATCATAATTTAAATTCTAAAATCTACTGGCAAATTTAAAAAAGGGTAAACAGAGCTGAGAATTAGGGATGTTGTGCTTCATTCTCAGATCAAATGCTTTAACGAATCCTTTCCTTTCTAGTGTGTGAGGCTAAACAAGTTGCATGTTCTCTCTCTCTTTCTCTATCTCTCTCTCTCTCTCCCTCTCCCCCCTTCCTCCCTCCCACTCTTTCTCCCTGACTTTCTTTGGCTGGTGCACAATACCATAAAATCTGATAGAAGGAGTTTCCTTTAGTCTAACCCCCTGACGTTGAGGAGGATGTGAAGGAGTTGACTTCTCAGGCAGTATTTGGCCAGGATCCCTTAGCAGTATCCCAGGAGTGCTATGGGTTGGCAGGACAACAGGAACCCCATAAGGCCAACTTCTGCCTGGACTCTGGCCTGAGGAACAAGTGGAAGCCAGCAAAACTGTCTGCCTCCCCACATGGCGCCATGCTGCAATGCCCTGCTGCCCTGGCACCAACGCTGGTGTGCACCCGAGGGCAAGTGGAGAAGGGCGTTGTGGCTTCCATGTTCTTTACCAAATCACTATGTGTGTCTGACTCCCTGTCCTTCCCTGTTCCCTCTCATGGCAACATGGTTGGTCCTTTTCCCCTTATTTTTAAAAAGAACCCATTTAAAGAAAAATGCTTTTGTTCTATTACTCAATTCAGCCAAAATAGAAGTGTATCAATTACTAGTGTATGAATTTAAAAACTAGCAATAGAAATTGTGAAATATTACTTCTGCCCACATTCTTAGTGTTTTCTGGTGATAAAACTGTGATATTTAGCCTTTATGATATTTAATTAAAGCCCATTTTGAATATAAGGGTTATTTTGATACCCTGCTGATATTTTAAAGACTAAATATTTAAATTTAAATTTTAAAAGTTAAACATCATAAGTCATTAATCATAGTTCTGACTAATATCCTTCAGAAGTTAAAAATGTTAATGATTTTAATGTTCAGAAAAAAATTCCAAAAATTAAAAAAAAAAATGAACCCTGTTACAGCAAAGCCTTTTATTGTGTTTTACTTTTGGTATATTTTATAAATGTATTATCATAAGGTATTACTTAAAATTCTGCTCTTCTAACTGGCCAAGTGCTGCGGTTAGGTAAAAAAGAGAGTTCCAGCTCAGTAAGAGAGTCACACTGTTTTATTTATTCTCCAATTCTGTTGTGGATGCAAAACCATTCTAAAGCTTATACTCCAAACAAATAAGTGATGTTTCCAGGGATTCTGGAAACATCTAAAGGCCAAGATCTTGGCAGAGCATTACAGAGCAAACAAGGAGCTAAAGCTTAGTAGTGATCATACTCAATGAAGATGTCATTGTCAGTACCCTCTAAAGGGCTGTTTGATTTAGATCAGCATGGATGATATTTTTGAAAGCCCCAGCAATAGTACAGTGTGCTTACCTGGATATAGGAAAATAAACTAACAGGAATATATCTTGAGAAGGTTTTTCCCCTCCAGAAAAAAAGAAATCTGATAGTTCTTCAAAAAATGTAACATATATTGGTTGAAAATCGTATATACTGGAAAGATTAGTTCATGTCATAGTGGGGGGATAAAGGTGGTGACTGTGAGAAGGACAGTTAGGTAGATGTTCCAAAACTGTTAATGTGAGGCGAGCAATGACTGGCCTCTAAGTGGAATTCTCTGGCTCTTTTCTATAGATCTGAAGTATTATGGATGGAGGCTAATTTTCAGTAATAAACATTGTGATCATATTTTAAAATTTCAGTTGCTAAGGTTGAGACAATTTCAACGTAAAGGTCAAGAACATAAAGCCAAATAACTGGACCATAATCTTATCCCACTGTCCAACCTCACAGAGCAGCCAACTAGTCTTGTTTTTTGTATGTAGTTATAAATGAGGATAATGTTAAATTAAGGTCTAATAAGAGGTCAACAGAAATAAGCCAAAACTAAGATTTAGCCCTCACATAAACTTAATTGTTTACAATTTGTTGTAAGTCTGGTGTAAGTAGTATCAGGGGAAGAAAAGTTGGTAAATTTATTATATGATATATATAATAAAGTAATACATAGACAGTCTGGGTTATGTCCTGTTTTTTGTTTGTTTGTTTTTTAAGAAAAACCATAATCATGTTCTAATGAGAAGTATTTTCTCCAAAAGGGTTCTTTTGTAATGTAACTTTTTGTATTTTTGTTATTTACTTTTTCAGTACTTGGGGGTTGAACCCAGGGTCTCACACATACTTTGTAAGTGCTCTACCACTGACTGCACCCCCAGCCCATTTTTTATTTTTTATTTTGAGTCAGGGTCTCACTAAATTATGTAGTCTGCCTCTGGTCTCAAACTTGCAATCCTCCTGCCTCAGCCTCCCAAGTCACTGGGTTTACAGGCATGTGCCACAATACCTGGCTTTTTTTTTTTTAAAAAAAAGACATTATCTCACTATGTAATCCAAGCTATCCTTGAATTTGTGATCCTTTTACATCAGCTCCTGAGTGCTAGGATTGCAGGCATGCTCCACCACAGCCCAGTGTATAGCAACTGTTTAAAGAAGACATTTGTGATTTCTCTCAGCTAAATGAAATGTTCCCTTAGATGGTTAAACCATTGGAAATATCCCTATTACCTGTGGTTATTGCTCACAGGCAAAAATACTTGTGCTTTAAACCAGAAGGGGAACACTGGTTGGGAAATCAGTTCCAATTTCTCATTCTTGGATGAATCTCCTTGCATATCATGTAATGCAAGAATCCCCTGGGATGCCAAGATGTGAACCCCCAAAACTGCAATAATGGATACATTGACGATTTTGAGGAGAGGGTAAAACAATGCAAGGAGTAAAATGTTCTTATAGTGTCTTCCCTCAAAATAGGTTTTGAAAGTGGAAAGAAAGCATTACATAATTGTTTTATTAACAAGATTTTTAAAAGTTAATATACAGAATGGAAAGTTCTTTTCAGTTACTATGGCAAAAGCTACAGAAACTTTAAAATCAGTTGTAAGTAGAAAATGATTCATCAAAATACTAAGGTTCCTTTCACTGAAGAGTTTAAAAACAAGCAGGTAAAAAGAAGCTTCAAAAAAGGTTTTGTATATAGAATGAAAAATGAAAGTTCAATTATGCAAAGCTTAAAACAATTTACTTCACTGATGGCAAGTACTTGTGCATAACATGTCATAGTTTAACATGTTTACACTAACATGTTTACATGTTAACATGTTTAACACTTAACATGTCATAGCTTTTTTACCAACATTATACCATGGGACTGCCAAAAGAATCAACAGATTTGTCCTAGAAGAAGTACAACCAGAGTGCTCTTTGGAAGCAAGGATAGCTGGACTGCATCTTACGTATGTTGGACATGTCGTCAGGAGGGACCAATCTCTGGAGAAGGGCATCATGTTTGGGAGAGTGGGAGATCAACAAAAAGAAGGAAAACCCTCAACTAGGATGGATTGGCATGGTGTCTGCAACAGTGGATTTAAGCATAAATAAGATTGTATGCCTGGCACAGAATCCAAGAGTGTTTCATTCTGTACACAGGGTTGTGATGAGTCAGATCCAACTCGACAGCACCTAACAACATAGCATATTCATTTGATATCCGAACTGGTATCTGGTATCTACACAGCTGTTTTTCTTTCAATGATCACAATGTTAACTATTAAATATTAACTGTACACTCACCTGCATTCACCTGGAGGCACTTCTTGACATGCAGGATTATGCATAGCTGGAGTGGTTGTGAAACTGTGGGTCATGAAGTCAGTGTAGTGAGAATTGATCAGCTTTTTCCTAATGAAGTAGAATTGAAAATATAATACATCTGAACTAACAAGAGTGAGTATTGTTTCATGAAACTCTTAGTTTTACTTTGTGTATATGCACACATGTGTTTATAACATAAACTAAATTTGCGCATGTGTATGTAACATTTAAATATAGATCCATAAGTGTATGTACTGTGTCACAATATAGAATGTACTTCTTGCCAGGTGTGGTGACATGCTCCTATAGTTCCAGGACTTGAAGGTTGAGTAGAATCACAAGCCAAGGCCAGCCTATACATGGTGAAACCCTGTCACAATCTTAAAAAATAGAAATAAAACTAAAATGTACTTCCTACTGTGGGTCACAGTAAAACAAACAAACAACAACAACAACAACAACAAAAAAAAACACTAAATTTGAAAGTCACTGGCTTAGGGAAATGTAATGCCAGGGAGTCTAGTACTAACTGTCACAACTAATCTAGTTGAATAAATCAAGAAACCAAGACCTCTAGTAAACAAGTGACTTGATTAATGTCACACATCGAGGTAGTAATGGAATTGGAACCAGAACATAAGGTTCTTGGCTCAGTCTGGGATACTTTCTCCCTTTCCATTATAGTTAAATGAAGCCAGCTACATACTGCTGTCAACTCTGTGGCTCCTTAAAGTCCTCAAATCATGAAGCCATATTTAAGTTTCAGCAAACTTCTCTAAAGATAAATGGTGTGTGAAATCAAGAACTATGTCACAGGAAAAAATTTAAAAGCCATACACCCCCACCAACCTCTGCTCCTCTTTCCCCCTCCTCCAGCCCTCCAGCATATAAGCCCCCACCCCCTTTCTAAACAGGGCCAGTTGCATCCCTGGATTTTAAAATTCCTTCTGCCATTCTGGATTTAGGAATATATACCCACATTGAAAGGTTTTAGTATGATAAGAAAAAAAATCACTTTGAAATCCATGAATTTATTAGCATAAATTATATTCCAGCTGAATCAGCTGTTGGAAGCTCCATTTGAAAAACATTGCACTAATTTATATATTTCTTCCTCCTAAGCTAAGTTCAAAACACAGTCATATTTCTGTTTTGCAGAAGAACATGTGAACATGTCCCAGTTCCATGGAATGTTCGTTGAGTTGGAAATTAGATTTTTGGTGCTCATGACTGTTCTGTTTGGTTGAGCCACTTCCTTTACAATGTTAAGGGCTGAGAAGCCAGAGGCCTCTTTGAATAGTTGAGTGTCTGGCTTAATTATGAACCAATTCTGGATGTCAGATTCCTTCCAAATTTGGCTCTTGAGTCCTCTGTATGATTTGTAAAAACATATAATAAAAGTAATAATCACAATTATAACAACTAGTCTTGATTACATTTGCCATCTATTGAATTGCTTCAGTGATTTGAAATCACCTAAGTTTCTTTCATTTACTCTCAGAATTGGAAGTAATTGGGGTCTTCATCTTTGGAGCAAGTAAATTTGTTGCCTCTTATGAAACAAAGACCTGTACTGATATATCCATATAAACCATGCTGTATATTCTGAGCACATTTGATAAAGATATAAAGATGAGCCTGCTTTACAGGGTCTGCACTTAATAGGACAGTACTTCTCTTTTACTTGTTTTTTTATGAACAAATTATTTAAAGAGCCCAAACCCATTGAATATTGTGAGCTAATTTGTACCAAGTAAAGTTATGAACCTATACAAGAATCAAACAAAACTTTGTTTCAAAGCAATCTCCTGAGATCCCATAATAACTGTGTTAATGTTGTCATGAGAAGCATGATTTGCTTGAAGTTTTGGTAAAGTATAGATTCTGGTTTTTTAAATTTTAAAACACCTCATTTATGAATACCTTCATAAACACTTTCATCTCTTAAATCTCCCATAGCACTGTGCATTGTGACGTCTCAGGGAGAGGGGACAAGTCCAGTTCATACAGCCTCCTGCATGAAGAAGCATATGCAAGAATGTGTACCTGGTGTGTTTGTGGTCCCCTTAACAGAGCCAAGAGCAGAAACCTCATCCTTCCCAACTCTTCCATTCACATCCCAGGATGCTGACTCTTCTGGAAAGCATGGGCCTTTTCTGGAATCATACTAGAAGCACTGCATTACGGTGAGACCAATCCTTCTTTTACTGGGTTTCCCAACCTGGCCTTACCAGAGAGATGCTGCTTCTTCCTAATCTTATTAGAGTTTACCATCTATACACTTGATCCTATTCAATCTTCCCCTAAATCATGTAGAGTCTGTTGGGCCAGCAAGCTTCCCAAGGAATAGTCTTCCCAACTCAGCATCTCCAGCCACTCAGAAGACTGACAGGGGTCAGGAAGCTTGGAGTCCTGAGCACGGAGCTATTGTTGGGCCCTGTAAACCACACTGGAGGATGGGGTCATAAATTTCCAAGTGGGGATGAGTGGAGTGTCCGTAAGCCTTGTAAATGAGTACTACATTCAATCTCTGCCTCTTTTTGGTTTTTTTAGAAGCTCTTGTTATGTAGACCAGATTGACTTCAAATTGGTGATCCTCCTGCCTCAGCCTCCCAGAGTGCTGGGATTATAGGCATGTTCTACTATGCCTGGCTAAAGCAATCTTCTCCCCACTTTTGCAGTGCTGGGGATAGGACCCAGGGCCTTGTGATGCTAAGCAAGTGTCATTCATTTGCTTTTTTATTTGCTTACTCAATAAACTTTTTTTTTTTTTTTTTAGCTCCTACAGTGTGCCAAGCCTGGATACCAGGTTTTCAGGGGGGAATCAGATAGGCAAGGGCCCTGTCCTCTACAGAGCTTCCTTTTTAGAGAGAGAGGAAGCCAATGCAAGTCTAAAACATGTCCAGGAATCCTTTTACCACTACTGTGTTTTACCCCCAAACAAAAAATCAAACCTGCTTTCTCATTGTTAAAAATACTCCTTGAGAAATGTTTATCACCAGCCTTTGGACACACATTAACAAGTTCCCCGCCCATTGAGACGTCTGCCTCTTATTCTTGGGTTATCTAAAGCCCTGCTGAATCCACAAAGCTCCCACCAGACCACAAATGGGTCATTTTACCCACACTTTCATTTTGGTGTGTGGCTTCCCACCCCTGGTCCACACCCACATCCACACTGCTTTGCCTTCCTTAGCTATGCCTTATCCTTCTCCTACTCTCAGTAGCACTGGGTGAAAAAAAAAGTAGTGCTGTTTCCCTACACCAAAGAAATTCCCACCTCTCCAGTTGCCACCCATAACAACAGAGAAAGAAGGCAACAGGGGACAGCAGCATCACCTACCCGTCTAGGGCTTGTGCCTAGTTCTCCTTAGAGCCCCCACTATGCTTCCTAGAGGGCTACTGGTTTCATGCTGCCCTGCTTAGCACTGTTGGGAAAGCAGCCTGGGCTTCCACAAAGCACCGGGAGGGAATCAGTGCTCTTGGAATATTCTAGTCAAAAACATAGCATCTCAATTTAATCATGAGAAAACATCTCACAAATCCAGATGAAAAGACTGTCTACACAATACTTGACCAGGATTGTGAAAGATAAGGAAAAGCCGAGAAACAGTCACAGATTTAAAGAAACTAAAGAGGCATGACAACAAATGGACTGGGGGATTCTGCACTGGATCCTAGCACAGAAAAGAGATATTAATAGAAACACTGGTAGAGCTGGATTGAAAATCTATAGTGCAGCTAATAGTATTATGCTAAGGTTAATTTCTTGGTTTTGATAATTGTATTACAGCTATGAAAGGTATTAAATTAGGTGAAGTTGAGTAAAGGATAGGAACTTCCTGAATTATTTTTTTCAGCATCTCTGTAATTCTAAAATTAACCCAAAATAAAAGGATCTAAAAATTTTTTTAAACAAAGCACCCTTTTTCCCCCTTACTCCATGTCATTCTTTGTTGACTGCTTTAGGCTTCAAGAGGAACAATAGATAGGACAATGGTCTTTATTACTTGGGTGCACCAATGATCAAAGAGACAAGATCCTTAAGGCCAAAGGCCACAGGCCTGCCACCAGCCTGGCCATTAGGGTAGGTGGCCTGCACTGGCCCTGGGCTTGGCCCCCTCCCAGGGGCAACCCAGGGAACTCCTATGAGAAGTGAGCATCTCCAGGGAGCCTGGCTCTGTGTCTAGCTCCTGAGGAGGCTTGCATGAGGCCTGTGCAATTAAATTTTACTCAAAGCCAGTGGACTCAGGCCCAGCTTAAACAGCAGGATCCAGTCTCAGATTCTTCCTCTGGTCCTGGTTTCTTCTTCAGGCAGGCACGATAGGAGAAGAGGGAATGGAGGCGAAGCACCCTTAATACCCTAATTCTTTCAAAAGATGATTCAGGTTTTTGTAGCCCATTAGCATTTGTAGATAAAAATACATTTTTAAGTGGCATTATGCTAAGTAATTACACTTACAAGATGTGAAATGAAACGCATTGTACTCAGCATGAAATTATTCCTGCCACGTACTGAGTCGGGTGACAGCTTAAGAGTTTGGACAGTGGCTTGCAAGAAGGGGAGAAGCAATCTATATACTTAAAAAAAAAAAAAAAAGCAACCCAAAATATTCCACCAAAGGTAAGTCCTTGTAGCAAAATGATTTTGGCTAGATGGAATATTAAACCTGCTACTATAAATTTCACGCCTTGCATTCCTAAAGCAGATGCCGAGTGATGATGCCAAAAATTAATTGGAAATAATGCAACTTGCCTTGTGTACTCTATCCAGTAGAGGGCACAGCAGATAAGCATTGTGTGCATTGGTGACTTAGCAGCAACTGATAAGACTTGTTTGTAATTGCTTCTGTAAAGATATGTAGCAGCATGCTTGGATGCTTATTTACATTTAGGAATGTGGTTGGGAATAGAAGGTTTAGATTTATAACTTTGTTTTGGTCTGTCAATATGTGGGAGACTTCTGGTTGTTGCGAGCATTATATTTACCAATGTGCAATGTTAAATTGCTGGATTTAATTGTTACAGTACAGTGAATTATTCCATTATTTCTTACTTTCTTATCCCAAGGAAAATTCAAACTTTCCAGGCTTTAGGGCAGGATAAAATGGCTCTGAGCATGTCAACGTCTCAAGAGCACATTATTTTCTTATTGGATTGTATTAACTTTACAGATGGAAATTTGAAGGAGAATTAGAAGGCTTAGAGATGGGAAATTTGGAGAAGAAAAGAATAATATCTTAAGATTTCTGGAGGGGCTAACTGGTAAGTCATTTTGAAAGCTGCTGATGCTAATTCTCATAGCAAAAGACATAGCAGATCCTAAAATTACCAGGAATGAGGCACGGAATTGCTAAGAAGGGAGTGAATCTGGTGTCACACTCAGAATTGCCTCGGGATTGTTCAGCGAGCTCTCCCCTCCCCCGTTACAATTGGCACCAAGTTTTCTTCAGCACACTCCTAACAGGGCAACTTTCCACGACATGGGAGAGTGTTTGGCAGTTCCACTTAGTTTAAAAAACAAACACAGTCCCCTGTCCCTGAAGGAACAGCAACATGACATAGATAAACAAACATTCATCCATAAGCACTCTAACTGGCTGCTGAAGGGAAAACTGGGGGCAAACACAATATGATAAAACCTAATAGGCAAAAAACAAAAGACAAAAACAAAAAATAAAAAAATTAAAAACAACAACAACAAAAAAACCCCAAAACTCTAAAGGAAAAGGTATAGGCTTTCCTCCTGCCAGGAATCTGGCTGTTTCTGAAGATGGAAGATCAGGTGGCTGGGGGTGGGCCACCACAGGCTGTGCTCTTCACGCTGTCTGATCAAACCTGGGCAGGCACCCCTAGTGGGCCTGGATTCCTGGTTTTAGCCACCCCCATCCCTTCTACACTTCTCTCCTTCCCACAACTTTGTATACCTCTGCAGGATCCCACAACTTTGGATACGTCTGGAACCCTCCTGGAAAATGAGCCAGAGAGGAGCTGACCAGAGCCCACTCCAGGCAGGGAACCCGGAGCCATGGCAGGACACTCACTTGTCATTCTGTTCCTTTTTTAGTCTTCAGCTTCTTACTCCGAGCAAGATTTCCTAATCTTAAAATAAATACATAGTTTTGTTTTTGTTTTTGTTTTTGTTTTATTTGCCGGGGTGGGGGGTGGGGGGGAGGTTGTTGTTGTTGCTTGGTTGGTTGGTTGGTTTTTTACTAAAGAAGTTGTAGAGAAATAGAACCTGGGCCAGAAGATGAGAAATGCCTTGTCTCTTTCCAGATGTGTTCTCATTGTCAGCCACTCTCCTTGCCATTTGGATTGCTTTCTCCTTCTTGTGCTTCTCATCTAGAAATAATTATCCTTTCTTCCAGGGCTGTGTGCTACTACACATCTTGTTATCACTTCCCCCTTGAAACCTGAGTTTCTCATTTATATTACACTGTTCTTTACAAATGGACTTCTGTGCGCTCCTGTGCATTTTTGTGTGTGGAAGGGGGTGAATAGGTAGTGGTGGTAAAGGAAAAACAGAGTAGAGAGAGAATGGAGAGAGGCCATCTGTCATTAGAAAAGTTGTGTCAAAAGAATTCAAACTGCAGGATTATCAATGTGGATCTACAATGAGTTCTAGTTTAATGTAAAAATTAGAGCCTCTAGAGCTCTGTTTCCTATCCACCCCTCAAAAGCCTCAAAATCCTGTTGCTGTTACTGTCATAGAAAATTGTATATGCCCGCAAAATGGCAAGAGCCTTTACAATCTGCAGCTGCCAAGAAAAATGCTTCTCTTCTTAGATAGCTGCTTTTCTTGTCTTAAAATCATTCCAGCCATATGCTGTATTTCATTTTGCAAACAAGTACTCTTGTGTTATATAGGTCCTGGTTTTATTGCAAAGAACTGAGCCTATTCCTGCTAGTTTAAGCAGAATGGACTTACTATAAGACACTAAATGGCTGACTTCCTGGGTTTAGCTCAGTTGGTAGAGTGCTTTCTCTGTGCACTCTGAAGCCCTGGGTTCAATCCCCAGCACTGCAAAAATGGGAGAAGGACCTGGCAGTCCACTCCTGACAATCCTGAAAACAATCAGCTATTGAAACCCCTGTGAATAACAGAGAAGCACTGAGGTGTCAGAGAGTGTTTCATTCTGTTGTACATAGGGTCCCTTTGAGTCAGACCCGACACAATGGCACCTAACAAAAACAACAAATGGCTGAGAGAATTACTGGGAAGGCTGAAGAGATGGGTCCTAGATTTAATCTTCCCAGGATGATACTCAACACAGCTCGGCAGGACCCAGTTTACCAACAGAGCTGTGGCCTTCTGCAGTAAGATAGCTCCCTGACAAAAAGGGAAGACTATTCCTGCCCCAACTCCAGAACCATGACACCTCTTCCACCTGCAGGAAGCCAGCAGGTCCAGAATTCACTGCATCTGCAACAACCAGAACCAGCCCAGTGCCAGCTACAATCCATACCAACAACATGGCAGACCCACCTCTGCCTTTTACACACACAGCTGGTGATCAGACACAGGGAAAACAAATATCTCTGACATGCTTGCCAGCAAAGACAACAGACCTGTGTGCATCACTGCTGCTTTCCAAATCCCACGTGGGTGCCCTGAATGGCAAAGCCATGCTCACATCCAGACTCTGCTGCAAGGGCATCTGGGAAGTACAGTTTTAATTTTCTAGCCTCTGCAGTACAGACACATTCTAGAAAATGATTGGATTAAGTGATCTTCAAACAATTACAGAAATGAAAACATGCCTTTTTAAAAAACGCTCAAACATTTCAGTTGTCAACCGACATTTCCAGAATTCTGGTTTGGTGTTTGACCCCTTGCTTGGCACTAGACCACCATGTTAAAACCTGTATGAGACCCCACACTTAACCTTGACACTTCCAAGTGAAACGAAGAAAGCCTCACTTTGTGCAATGATTTCAGTCAGTAAAGACCTGTCCTGGTGCTGTGTTCATGATCTGTGTGGTCTTTTTTTCTTTTTTCTTTTTTCTTTTTTTTTTTACATCTGTAAGTATATATACCATATAGTCATCATGGTACCCAAGAAATTTTCTACTGCTAACAGTGAAGGAAAGAATAAAACAGAACTTATTGCTAAGTAGATGAGTGGCATATATGAGTCTGAATTAGCCATTCAGTATGGTATCAAACTAATAAATACATTTACATGATTTCTTACGGGAAAAAAATGCTCAGCACTGACACTTACCAGCCTTCCAGAACCAGTTGTGGTACAGTGCCAAGGTACCACTGTATTTCCTCATTTCAGTGACAGAGGAAAAAACAGGTCCTCACAGTTCTATCCATTTATCTGCCATCCAGCGCACACTCATCAGTATATTGATTAGAAAATGGAGAACAAAAGATAGCTGATTTTACCCCAATGACCCAAAAGTTGGAAAGGATAGACTCCCCTGCTCTGAAGGCTAATACTGGGTAGAATACTGAATCTAGTCTCCTATCTCTCAGCCTGTACAAAAATAAATTCAAAATTAATCAAAGACTTTAATGTAAGACAAGAAACGGTGAAAATACTAGAGGAAAAATAGGAAAAATACTTCAAGATCTAAGCATAGTCAATGACTTTCTGAATAGGACACCCATTGCCAAAGAAAGAACAGCCAGAATTGACCATTAGGATTGTATCAAATTAAAAAGTTCTGCACAGCAAAGGAAAAACAGTGAAGAGATAGCTTACAGAATGGGAGAAAATCTTTGACAGTTATTCATCTGAGAGGGGATTAATATCCAGAACATATAAAGAGTTCAAAAAATTAAACATCAGAAGAATAAATAATCTAACTAATAAATATGCAAATGAACTGGACAGACACTTCTCAAAAGAAGTACAAATGGCCAATAAATACATGAAAAATGTATCAACATCTTTAGTTCATCTTTTGTGTGTGTGTGTATGTGGTACTAGTGTTGAACCCAGGGCCTTGCACTTGCATACTTTGCAAGTGCTGTACCACTGAGCTGCACCCTCAGCCCCATTTTTTTTTTTACCTTTTGAGACAAGGTCTCGCTAAATTATGCAGACTGTCTCTGATCTCAAACTTGTGATCCTCCTCCCTCTCCCTCTGGAGCCGCTGGGATTACACACGTGTGCCATGGTGCCCTGCTTCAGCTAGTTAATCTTTAATAAAAAAGTAGGAGGGAAATGGTCAACATCTTTAGTCATCAGGGAAGTACAAATCCAAACTACATTGACATTCCATCTCACTGCAGTCAGAATGGCTATCATGATGAAAACAGAAAAATTTGGGGGTGTGGTGGCATATGCCTATAATCCTAGAATCTGGAGATTGAGGTAAGAGGATAGTGAGTTTGAGGCCAGCCTGGGTTACACAGTGAGTTCTAGACCAACTTGGCTGACATAACTAGACCCTGTCTTAACAAACAACAACAACAACAACAAAACAAAAACAAAAACAAACAAAAAACGCTGGCAAGGATGTGGGAAAAAAAAGAACTATTATATACTGTTGGTGGGGATGTAAGTTACTCTAGCCGCTGGTGGAAATCAATATAGAAGTCCCTCAAAAACTAAATATAAAAATACAATATGACTCACTCCTGGGTATGTACCAGAAGGAATCAAAGGCAGCATACAGTAGAGACATCTGCACACCCATTTTTATTGTGGCACTATTCATAATAATCAAGTTATGGAATCAGTATAGGTGGCCATCAATGGTGACTGGATAAAGAATATGTGATATATATATATATATTACATATATATATATATATATATATATATATATATATATATATATATATATATATGTGCAGTGGAATATTCAGCCATAAAGAAGAAAGAAATGTTTGTAGGAAAATGGATGGAAATGAAGATCATCATGTTAAGCAAAATAAGCAAGATTCAAACACAACTATTGCATGTTTTCTCTTATATGAAGAGGATAGGTTAAAAAAGACATAAAAATAGAAGGAACACTATTTCAAAAGAAGAGGATGAGGGGAGGGAAGACAAGAGAGGATAATGGGGGTAAATATGATCAAAGTATGTTATATGCATGTATGAAAGTGTCACCATGAAACCCATTATTATACAATTGTATATGCTAATAGTGTGCAGCCATAGCACCCTGCATCCAATCCTGCTGATCTTGGAAGCTAATCAGGGTCGACCTGGTTAGTCCTTGCGTGGGAGACTGCTTGGGAATACCAGGTGCTGCGGGGTAGGAAAAAGGATCTGGCAACCCACTCCTGAAAGAATCCACCATTGAAAACCCTATGAATAGTACAGAAGCACTGACAATAGTGCCATGCATGGCACAGTGTCAGGGAATGTTTTATCTGTTGTACATAGGGTTGCTATGAGTTGGACCTGACTCCACAGCACCTAACAACAACAACATACTCTAATTAAAAAAATGGGGGGGGGAGCGGAGACTAAAGCTGAAAAGGGAAACTCTTATAGCATCCAGAGACTGGGTTAAAGACAGAATGGTCATGGCCTGTCACAGGAATTAAGTGTGCAAGCATGAGTATGTCATGAAATGAGATGCTTCAGAAAAGATCAGAGGGACTTCATGTGGGAAAGAGACACAACAGGAAAAGCAGAGCATCTTCTGCTTCTCTGTCATTTGAGAAGCCGTCCTAGGACCAGCTGGACACGAGCATGAGCAGATCCTCAGGATGCCACTTGGGCAGAGCAGGAAGGGTTGGAACTGGGAAAAATCATTCATGGTACAAGAAAAGAGCAGCTTAAAAAAAAAATCATTTCAGGGCTGGGATGGTAGCTCAATGGTAGAGCACTTGCCTAGCTTATGTTAAGTTCTGGAGTTGGGTCCCCAGCACTGCAAAACAATAATAGTAATAACAACAACAACAATGATGATGATAACAACAACAATAAGCCAGGTGCTGTAAGGCACACTAGTAATCCCAGCACTCAGGAGGCAGAGGCAGGAGGATTGATGCAAGTTTGAGGCCAATCATGTCTACATAGTAAGTTCCAGGCCAGACTAAGCTACACAGTGAAACCCTGTCTCAAAAAACCCCAAAAATAAATAAAATAAAATAAAATAAATAATTTAAAACAAAGTTTAATTAGAAAAAAATTACAACAATAATTTCTGGGTACCCAAAGTCAAATGACCCAAGAGACTAGAAGCCACACACTACTCTGAGACTCTCAGCAGCTCGAAGCTACTCATAAAGAAAAACATTTGCTAGGATGGAATAACGGAGCACAGACTATAGAAGGGACAGGCGGTACAGGATCGGAGACACACAGCAGAGATCATCCTGCTGCAGCCTCACAGAGCCTCACACGACTAACGATGGAATGTCTGAAGTCAACTGAGAACCACAGCATGAAATGAGAAGCCAAATCCTGAGGGCCTTGACATCAGCTGGATCAAGTGTGATCCCGCTGGGCCTCAAGGGCTAGCAAAGCCAAATGTTCTTAGCTTTGAGTTCCCCATGACTTTCAGCACAGACATTAACTGTTTAATCTTGGCATTTACTTATTTTTAAGTATCTGCTATGTGCCAGGGAGCATGAATAGCATAGCTATGGTTCTTTAAGGCAGCAGTCTCCAATCTTTTTGGCACCAGTGACCAATTTCACAGACGATAATTTTTCCACAGATGGGGAGGGGCTGGTTTGGGGACCATCAAGAACATTACATTTATTGTGTAAATACAGATGAAGCTTCACTCACCTGCCCACAGCTCACACTGGAGCTAGTCTGCAGACCAGGGGCTGGGGACTCCTCCTGCTTTAGGGGGTTAGAGTTTTATGAGGGCCTAAAATGGGTAAAGGGAGAAGGACATGGCAATCCACTCCCAAGGCAATCTTGAAACAATCAGCGATTGAAAACCCTCTGAGGGTCGCTAAGAATCAGACAAGACTTGAGGGCACCTAAAAACAACAAATGACAAAATGAGTAAAGAAGGAATTACATTGTAAGGTGGTGACGGCTGTAATGGGATAACCTAGAGGGTTAAACAGGAAGCCTGTCCAGACTCAAAGTGGGGATGTAAAAGAAAGCTGGCTGGAGAAGGAGGAAAGCCAGAGAGGGATGGGATAGGACAGAGCACAGGAGAGGAGAGTATTTCTGCAGGTGCAAATCCTTGGAGGGGAGGGAGCTTAGCACATTTCAGGAATTTAACCCTGATCCCAGGGTTGAAATGCAGCATGATGGCAACGTGGAGAACAGATCAGAGAGGGCAGCAAGACTAGAGAAGCCAATGAGAGATGGCTGCCATCCCCAGAGGTAGGGATGTGATCTGAGCCATGTAGATGGCAGCAAGGACGAAGGAAGATGGACATGTTCTACAGAACCTCTGACCTCCGGTGGGCTGTGGACGCTGCCCACCCAGCAAGGCGAGCTTGAGTTCTCACTTTCCAAAGCGAGACAACCATCCCCAGCTTCTTCTCGCTTCCAGACTCTGTATTTCCTCCATGCCCTCAGGGTCTCCAGGTTAGCGTTAAAAACAAAAGCACTTACAAAGGATTTCTTTTTCCCCCTCCGTTAGGCCCACCTAATGTTCATCCATCTGCCCCATCCACTCTGATCCCAGCTCCATCACAGTCCAGCTTGTCCCAACTCTGACATCTTGTGCAGCTTCCTTTAGTCTTTCTTCTCATACCTCATTATGGGCTCTGTGTGTGCTGGCTTGCACACTTTCTCTCTGTCTCTCTTGGCCACCACCTTCTCTGTCTCTCTGCATATTCTCTGCATATTCTAGAGTCTTTCAACCAAAAAGGAAATGTCCGTACTTTCACCTCCTTTCCTGCTACAATCTTCCATGTTCTGCCTCAACCTTTCTCTCTCCAAACCCAGCTAAGTAGGTCCTAGTCCTGATGCTACACTTCAGCCACACTGGCCCCCAATGCTCAGGCCCTTTCCCACCTGCTTGCCTGCGTTAAAAACTCCATCCACCTGAAAAAGATCTTTCCATACATATTATGTTAAATGTTGTTGTTAGGTGCCATTTAGTCTTGTCCGACTCATAGTGACATTCACAGGGTTTTCAATGGCTCATTCTTTCAGGATTGCCTAGGGAGTGGATTGCTACGTCCTTCTCCCATTTTTGGGTGCTGGGAATCAAACTTGGGACCTCAGAGACTGCAGAGCAGCACTCTACCAACTAAGCTAAATCCCAGCCCACATTAAATATTATCTCCCCCAAAACTTCAGCCTTATTTGGAAATAGGGTCGTTGTAGATATAATTGAGTAAATGAGGTCATATTAGTTTAGGGTGAGTCCTAAATCCAATGGCTGGTGCAGTATGACAGATTTTTCCAGGCTTATGTGATCATTTGGCCATCAGTGTCTTGAGGAAAAGCAGATATGATGATCTGGGAGAACTTGCCCCATAATCAAGGCAACAAAATAAGCTTATGCACCCAGCCATTGTTGGGCCTATACTGGTAAAGGGCCAATTGACATTTACCACTACATAGGTGACAACCAGTTGAAAGGGGAAGGACTTCCTCAGTAAAACTTCCCAGGGACGTAGCTGCCCATATGTGCTGTCTGTGGGCCACTCATGCTCCTGTAAGCAGCTCCACTAAGCTTGTGGTTACCAAGTTTAACCTGATGTGAGCCTTTCTTTGGTCCTTCTGTGCACCCTCTAACTGGTTTACAGAAAAATTGGTCAAAAAGTACAGAATTTCTACATATATCCTCTCTTATCCCACCGCCTTCCCCCACGGTTTCCCCTATGTACATCAGTGTAGTACATTTCTCACATTTGTTGAACCAATACTGATGCCCTATTATTAACCGAAATCCATAGTTTACATTAGGGCTCACTGTGTTGTACAGTTTTATGGGTTTTGACAAAACATAAGGTCATGCATGTATAATTACAGATCACACAAAAATAATTTCACTAACTTAATCTCCTGTGCTTCATCCCTCCCCACCTCCGTTAGAACTCCTGATCTTTTTTACTATCTCTGTATTTTTGCCTTCGCAGAATGTCATATAGTTGAATTAATAAGTTATGTAGCCTTTGCATGCTGGCTTCTTTTACCTGTTGCTGTTGCTGTTAGGTGCCAAGTTGGGTCTGACTCATAGTGACCCTATTACAACAGAATGAAACACTCCTTGACCCTGTGCCATGGCTGGCACTATGTCAATGTTTCTCCGCTATTCATAGGGTTTTCAATGGCAGATTGGGGATTGCTTTGGGAGAGGGGTGCCAGGTCCTTCTCCCTTTTATGGGGTGCTGGGGATCAAATTTAGGGCCTCAGCACAGAGGAGCATTCTATCAACTGAGCTAAGCCCAGGTGTTCTTTTACCTATCAATATGCATCTAAGGTTCCTCTAAGTCTTTTTTGTAAGCTGAAAGCCCATTTGTTTGTTTGCTTGCTTTTGCTTTTTGTTGTTGAGACAGGGTCTCACTGTGTAGCTGAGACTGGTGTGGAACTCATTACATCAAGGTGACCTTGAACTCCATGATCCTCCAGCATCAGCCTCCTAAATGCTGGGATTCTAAGCGTGTGCCATCACGCCCCATCTCATTTCTTTTTATTGCAGACTATCACTCTATTGTATGGATGTCCCACAGTGTGTTTTTACATTCACCTGTTAAAGGATATTTTAGTTGTTGGCAATTATGAATAAGTCGTGTGAACATAAATTTTCAACTTGTTTGAATAAAAGACCAAGGAGTGAGACTGCTGGATCTTATGGTAAGACTATATTTAGCTTTGTAAGAAATTGCCAAACTCTCTTCCAAAGTGGTTGTACTATTTTGCATTTCCAATGGCAATGAATAAGAACTTCTGTTGCTCCAGATCCTCCCTAACATTTGATGATGTCAGTGGTTTGGATTTTAACCATTCTAATATGTGTATAATGATATCTCATTGTAGTTTTAATTTGCAGTTCCTCAATGACATAGGATGTTGATCATTTTTTCATATGCTTATTTGCCATCTATATATAACTTCTTTGGTGAGATGTCTGTTCGAATCTTATCCCTCTTTTTGAATTGAGTTGTTTTGTTATTTTTAAATTTTAAGAGTTCTTTGTATATTTTGTATATAAATGATTTATTAGGTAAGTGTTTTGCAGATATTTTCTCCCAATCTGTGTTTTCTTCTTTTCTTTTCTCTTTTCTTTTCTCTCGTTTTCTTTTTTCTCTCTTTGTCTCTCTCCTTCCTTATCTCTTTTCTTTCTTTCTTTCTTTCTTTCTTTCTTTCTTTCTTTCTTTCTTTCTCTCTTTCCTTCCTCTTCTGTTTACTTTTTTCTTTTCTTTCTCTTTCTTTCTCTCCCTTCCTTCCTTTCTGTCTCTCCTTCCTTCCTTCCTTCTTTCCTTCCTTCCTTCCTTACTCTTCTCTTCTTTACTTTTTTCTTTTCTTTTCCCTGTTTCCTTTGTTTTCTTGAGATAAGGTCTTGCTATACAGCCTAAGCTGGACTGGAACTCACAATCATCCTCTGAAGTGTTGGGATCAAAGTCATATGCCACCATGCCCAGTTTGTCTTTACATTCTTTTAATAGTGTCTTTGCAGAGCAGAAAATTACATTTTGTTTGTTGTTGTTGTTGTTAGGTGCTGTCAAGTCTTGTCCGACTAGGGTTTTCAATGGCTGACTGTTTTGGGATTGCCTTGGGAGTGGGTTGCCACGTCCTTCTCCCATTTTGAGGTGCTGGGAATCGAACTCGGGACCTCAGAGACTGCAGAGCAGCGCTCTACCAACTGAATTAAATCCCAGCTAAGGAAGGGTGGGTCAAGACACTTCCGACAGAGCCAATTGCTTCTGTTGTTGTTAGGTGCTGTGGAGTCTGTGTCCAACTCATAGCGACCTTCATAGGGTTTTCAATGGCAGATTGTTTCAGGATTGCCTTAGGAGTGGGTTGCCACATCCTTCTCCCATTTTTGCGGTGCTGGGAATCGAACTCGGGACCTCAGAGACTGCAGAGCGGCGCTCTACCAACTGAGCTAAATCCCAGTCCAAAATGCATAGGAGCAATTGTTGTTGTTGTGTGCCATTGAGTCAAGTCATACTCATAGCAACCCTCATAGGGTTTTCAATGGCTGACTGTTTTGGGATTTCCTTGGGAGTGGGTTGCCACATCCTTCTCCCATTTTGTAGTGCTGGGAATAGAACTCAGGACCTCAGAGACTGCAGAGCAGCACTCTACCAACTGAGCTAAATCCCAGCCCCATATGTTTTGTTTACAGAAAAAATATTTTAAAGTTTAATAATGTTTGTTTTGTCAACTTTTTCTTTCATAGATTATGCTTTTGGTGTTGTATCTAAAGACCAGGGTCATCTAGATTTTCTCCTACATCATCTTCTGGAAGTTTTAAGGTTTTGCATTTTATATTTAAGTGTCTAAGCCACTTTAAGTAAACTTTTTGTATGTATATGTGAGACATAGTCTTGTTATATAGCCTAGGGTGACTTCAAGCTTGCTATCCTCCTGCCTCCACCTCCTGAGTGCTGGGAAGGCATGGTGGCAGGGCAGGTATCTGGGCAGGTGGCTGGTGACCTCACAGCATGGCAGGGCAGAAGGCAGAGAGCAGTTACCAGAACCAGGTGTCTGAGTAAAAATCTCCAAAGGCCCCTCCTTAGTGACTCGTTTCTGCCAGGCTAGGTCCCACTTCCCAAAGTTCCATGATATCCACAGTGCCACCAGCTGGGGACCAAATGTTCAAACATATGACTTTTGGGAGACATTTTGATCCAAACCATAACAAAATATCTGCTTCCTCTGAGACAAATGGCTTGATTAATGGTTACTATTGTCCTGGTAGGTAATATCCTGTGCTAAGGGCATGATTGCTGGTAGACAATACCCTTTACACATGGCCTGGTCACTGCAGTAACACCCTGTACATGTGAAGGCAACAGGGGCCTCCATGTCTGGGAGGCACGCCGGGGGACCTCCTCTGAGGTAAGACCTCCCTTGTGTTAAAGAGGAAAACCTATTTTAGAACCTAAGAAGGAATAAATATGACACGCCTGAGGACAAGATAAGGAAATGGGAGACATAAGTGTCCCCTTAATGAGATATGGACTGTAAACCCCAAAGCCCCACCCCTCAAAGCGGTTGCCTGCAGACATTTTCTGCAGGGCCACCAGCTTCCTGACTTCCACTCAGACAGTGTAAATGGGACCTTTCCCTGTTGAAGCCGCCTGCTTTCTGACTTCTAACTTTCCCTCTGGCCCTCTTCCATCTCCTTTCACCTGCCCCCTGTACTCTGAAGCTCAGGGCACTCCCCCACCCCACTTGCCTTAATTCCAACTAACTATCCTTGAGTTCATTTCTGAGTCTTTTTCTGAAAATTCTTTTAGCAACAACACCAAGAATGTTGAAGAGGGTGTCTGCTTACTGGGGTGACACTGCAGCCACACTTCCATCAGCTGGAGGATGGAGGCAAAAGTGAAGGTGGCATAGAACAGTGTAGGCATTGTTGGGCTACTAAGTCAAAACCCAAACTGTTCACATACTTTATGGTGGATTTCTAAGACTTAATTCTGAAAGCACCTCATCTGTTACACCTGCCCTTGTAATGAAGCTCCTTGTGTTTGCCTACTACCTATTCACCCCATGGAGATACTAAATTCTTTCTTAGTATCAGGTTAGCCATAGAGTAGGGCTATTCCACTTCTTCACAGCTCTGTCCCCTCTACGCCTCTACCTTGACATTCAGTAGGCACTTAATAAGTAGCTAATGCATCAATCAATGAAATACCCAAGAGCTAAAATTTAAATCACAGATGTCTAGCTATTCATAACCCCTCTCTTTGTTTCCTCCCATTAGAATTTACCATTACTGAGCTGTGATCGATTCTGCTCTTGACAAGTGCCAGGGATTATAGGAAGAAACAGGTACACTGGAATAGCCTTGGCATTTGCTGTATAAGAAGATTGTTGGGCTGGAGTTGTGGATCAGTGGCAGAGCACTTACTTAGGATTCAAGAAGCCAATGGTCCAATCCCCAGCACCTCAAAAAGAAAAAAGGGAGGCAGAAGGGGGGAAGATCTTGCTGAGTGCTGTGGTGTACACCTATAATCTTAGGTACTTGGGAGGCCAAGGCAAGAGGATCTCAGGTTTAAGGCCAGAGGGAGCCTATGTAACTTAGGAAGAACGTGTCTCAAAATCTAAAATGGGGGTGGGGGTGTGACTCAGTGGTAGAGCACTTGCCTAGCATATGCAAGGCCCTGGGTTCAACCCCCAGTACTGCAAAAGAAGAAGAATGTTAAATACATCATATGATGTTTTCAGAGTTCCATATACAAAGTCTCCAAAAAGAAACAAAACCAGGAGGGGTAAAAAAAAAAAAAAAAAAACCACCTCACCTACCTCTTTCGGATAATTGTCCTGTTTCTTTCTAGTATGTTGAGTGGACCATCTAATTGGGTATCCTATTTTGCTCTGGCTGCCAGGATGCTCAGAGCCTGATCTGATGCTAACTTATAGTAACTTGATCATACTTCATAATCAATGCTTGCTTCTTCCTCCTTTCCTGGCTTTGCTTTTCTAATTTTAGTTGAATGACCTTATTGTGTTTGCCTTTATTGTAAGTTGTTTCAAATCTTTTTCAGAAAGAGGTGCATATAAAAAAAATGAACAGCTCAATTATAAAAAGCCACACAGAGCTGGAGCTGGCACCACTTGCTCTTTGTAATAGCCTAGGAGGGCCCCCAAAGTAGCCTGGTGCTTTATCTTTACAAACACATGTCAGCCCAGGCAGCAGTGCTCACCGGAGATCTCAGGAGACAAGGGCAAAAATCACCCGTCATTTTCTGCTGAATGGGTGTCTGGAGGACCATTCAGACTCCTAGGGGCTGGATTTGGGGGGAGGATTAACATGGAGAGCCCTTGGAAAGCGGCATTGCCCCTGCCTGGGTGGCTATTGTTCAGAGGTGAGTGCTCCAGCTACACGTTTGAAGATAGAATCTCTCTCCTGCCTGGCCCCCAGCCCTGGGGTTTTGTGCACAGGATTCGTGCCCTTTCCGCTGCCTCCGGGCCCCAGGCCTCTCCAGCCAGCCCTTGGTGCCAACTGGCAGAGGGTGCTCTTGTACAGCAGATCTCACTCCCTCCCCACACCGAGCTCCCGGAGCCTCGTTGCCCCAGCCTGGTCTCTGGAACTGCTGAGCGCCCTGGAACCTTCCAGACTGGGGAGGTGGGAGGAGGCAAGTTGCTGGATTTTTCCCAAAGGCATAGGCCCTCCCCTAACCCAATGCTGAGCTGGCCTTATTCACCTTCAAGCTTGGGCACTCCTCTCTGCACCTCAGTTTGCCTGTAGGCCAAACTGAGTGAGGCTATATGTATGTTGGGGGACTTATGGATTTGGTTCGCTTATATCATATTGTACATGTTTGTTTGTTCACAGAAGGGTAGGTGGAGGCAGAGCGAGAGCGAGAGAGTGAGAGAGAGCGAGAGAGAGAGAGAGAGAAAGAGAGAGAGAAGGAGAGAGAGAGCGGGAGAGCACCTTCTCAGCTCTGCAATAATAGACTTCATGATTTAATTGGAAATTTAGTAAATCTGCTAAAACATTTAGTGGTTTAAAATTTTCCCATTCTGCAAAGAAACAAAGGCTTCTGGTTTACCTTGTGTCTTTCAACAACTTTAATTTCATTTGTAGATTACAGAGGGAAGTAGCATTTCCACTCGATTGCATACTGAGCATTAAGAAGACAAAACCCTTCCTTGTTTGCAGCCCTCAGTATTTTTTTCAGACTTTAAGCTGTAGGTGGCATTCTTTATACCTGACATCAGAGCACTTCTGTCAGGCGTTTAGTTGACAGGATTTACTGCAAGCCCATCCTATGTGTGTGAAGCAGAGAAAACAAGAAAATATTTCGTTCAGGTGGGTAGAGGGAGGAGAGGCCTGGCTGATCAGCCCGATCGGGTGACTGCTGCTTTTCAAACTGTGTAATTAAAGATCTGTAGAGTTCTTTGAAGGAAATTAATTAGTAGAGAAAGGCTGTTTTGTTTACAGTCTTTCTCATCAACATAATCAAAAGACAGCCTTGATATTGGTGGCACATGGCACCGAAGTCTCCTGAAGCCAAAAACGCTTCATGTAGAGCTTTCGTTTTTTGTTTTTGTTTTCCAGGGTTTGTTCTAACGATGCATTAATGCATCAACTTGCAGTGGAATTCAGGGGAGGAGAGGCGGGGATTGGGGTCTTGTGGGCAGGTTAAGGAAGAGGCTACTTCTGTATTGTCAGAACACTTTGGGCTCTGGGGCAGTTCCCTCTGCTAATTACCCACTGTGCGCGGGCCTTGGCAGGTTGGGTTTGTGTTCAGATTCATCTGTCCTGATGATTTGCCCATGGGTGAGTGTTTTCAGGTCTGGACCACTGCACTTGGGAACGCAGCAATCATCTGATAATGTGTCACAGTGCCTGTTACTGTACTGGCCTGGTGGATTCAGAAACACCTGAGTGCTTCCTTAACAAATGCAGATTTCTGGGCCCCACCCAGATAGGCACCTCCTGGGGCCCACCTCAGAAATTTATATTAAAGTTGGCAATGTGCTGCTCATCACTCTCTGAAGCCCTAGGTTCGATCCCCAGCACTACAAAAATGAGAGAAGGACATGGAAGCCCACTCCTGAAACAATCCTGAATACAATCAGCCATTGAAAACCCTATGAGGGTCACTGAGTCAGACCCAACTCGAGGGCACCAAACAAGAGATGGTTCTGATACGGAGCCTTGTTTGGGAACTACTGATTCAAAACATTGGGTGAGCATGAAGTGGGAAGGGTGGGGATGCCAAGGGAGACTACCTTGAAACAGAAAAGACCAGTTACCACATGAGACCCACGGCCTCTGACTATAGATTAAAACTGCTGGAGGCAAAGCCCCTCTGCAATGTCCAGCAAATCCTCACTTGAAGCACAATTCCATATACCTAGCCCGGGCAATAGAGGCCATTCTTAGATCTGAAAAATGACTCAGGGGCTGCCAACCACCTTGCTCCTCCTCCCTCAAGAATTTCCCATTCATGGTGCAAGGAAATATTCCAGAGGAACCAGCAGCTTCAGGAGAGAAGCCTAGTTTGATCATATGGTTATCTAGCCTGAGAAAGGAAGGTCTTGGTGGAGCCTGGATTTCATAGGCCCAAGTGCACCTGATTATCTTGGAGCTAATATTCTGGATCCTATCTCATCTTGTCCTATCTTGTATGACAAGAGTTCAGATAATTTCTCCTCAGCTCTCCTAGATTGTGTCTTTACCTGACCCCCTGTGCAATCCTTACTATTTCCTTGGGATTGTGTAATCGAGTCCTAGTTGAGTCTTTTCCATGAAAAGTTCATATTGTAAAAGTAATGTAAGGGCTTTTTGTTTTTATTTATTTTTTTAACAAGTCAAGGTACTTAAAGTGGGGAGTGAAAGTTCTCCTATAATCTCACCCTTCAGAGATAATTCCTGGTAATGGTGTCAGTACCTTATTTCAAAGATGTGGATGCTTGAGTTCAGAGAGGGGGAGTCCAGCAGTGATTCTGTGAGATAGCTAGTGGTCTCTGGCCCTTTGCCCATGGCTCTTCCTACCCCTCCTCTTTGTAAGTAGCTTCTCCCAGCAGCCTAGACTCACAGGAAGGTTTTATTACAATCATCTATGAGGTGACTAATCCATTTAGATGATCAGAACACTGTTCTGGAAACAGGAAATCATGCCTCAAAACCAGATGCTTCCAGATTACAGGCAATATGCCCTGTGACTGATTCCTCCTCCACTCCTTTCTACATATCACTTTCTCATCTCAGAGCTTCATTTTTCTGAACCAAATTCCCAAAGAGTCATATCGTTGTTGTTAGGTGGCGTTGAGTCGGTGTCTGACTCATAGCTACCCTATGTACAACAGGCGAAACACTATGTCAGTTCTTCTTTGCTATTCATAGGGTTTTCAATGGCAGATTGATTTTTGGGCATGAGTTGCCAGGGCCTCTTCCCAAGCTTACAGTATCTGGTGTTCTCCGGCGATCTTCCATCCAGGTACTAACCAGGCCCGACACTGCTTAGCTTCTGAGATCTGACGGGATTGGAAGCCACAGTGCTACGGCTGCATGCAAAAAGTCATAGTACTTCATTAAAAGAATCAGTATTCAGAGTCATGTTAGTAATAAGAATCGTGATACTAACTGTAGGATATTAAACATCAAGCATGGGCCAGGCACCAGGCTGGGTGTCTCACATAAATTACCTATTCTATTCTAGCAGAGGTTGTTATTAACCTCTCCATTTCATAGACGGAGGAATTGAGACTCTACGAGCCTACCCAACATCACACAGCTACCTACACATAGGTTTCTAATCATGTTAACCCACAAGACTGGAGAGTTTATAAACGTCAATTCAGGTGTTAAATCTTAGACTTCTTTCCACCTCCAGAGACAAAGTTTATGCAGGAAGGCAAGGTCAGCTACAGTGTGAATTGGTTTCCCACTCTGCACCCCAGCAAGTAACCCTGAGCAAGGCTACCTACTTGATGTGTTGAGTAGAACTCTGGGGACATTGTGTTAGTTGAACACATGACAATGGCAAATTCGGCTGAGTTTAGGAATCTGTTAGTCTGCCTTGCTGATTATTTATTTTGTGTTTAATCTCATTTTCCCCTAGAAAAATGATCTCTACCTCTTTGGAAACTGTTTGGCAATAGTTCTGTTGACTGCAGTAATGTATACTGACCACAGCAATTGATAAAGAAATAAAGGCTTCTGTCAGATCTCAGGATGGAAGGAAGTGGGGTGGGAGGGGGAGGCACTAATCACTCAGAAAGACTCAGCCAGCTTGGAAGTAATTTTCAGGATAGCCAAGAGCCCAGAGTAGTTTCTTATTTTTCTTTTACCATTTTAAAATTCATTTCAATAAAGCTAGGTTCTTCATGCGCCCCTCAGAAACCGCTTGCTTTTGAAGCTTGGTCTGAATCTTCTCTGTATTTGCCACGCCATTGTTGCAAAAGACCTTAATTTTATTTCTTTTCTCTTCTCTGGGGCCCTTCCTCCTCCCCAAATGTTTTAGCATCTGTTAATCCCAGTTGGAAACCTTAGCAGATAAAGTCATGTTCTGTGTAGATTGCTTCCAGAACAAATAGGGGGTGGTAGATAATTCAGCATTTGGTTTCAGGAGGGCTTAGAGTGGGGGCTGCAGAGGACAGCACCTCTTCCTTATAAGACATCCAGTCAAAGCAAAAGCAAAGTAATTCCCAAGCTCAGATGGAATGCATGTAGATCAGGTTCATTTCCAGAACCGCCACTGCCTGCGTTTAGGTGATATTAGAAGCCACCATGACAGCAAAGTAGTTTTATGCATAGCGGCTTAGCGAACACTTTGAGAACTAGTTTAGTGAAGCTATCAGGTTGAAAAATACCAAGTCACAAAGTTTTAATGAAAGTAAGTGTGGATCAACATATCATAAAGAGCATCCAGGACGACTTAAAAGATCCTTGGGTGGAAATTAGAATGGATCTTTGGGATTTATTTGGCAAGCCTGTCTATTTTGACCTTTTTTCCATTTCATATTAAGCCCCCTGAAAGTGTGTTTTGTTTGGTGGAGGCTGGAGAAGGACAGCAGCTCTTGGTGCTGTTACAGCGATGCTGCCACTGAAGTTCAGCTGCATTAATTGACTGATAAAGGCTCTCGGGCATCAAATAGCAGAGAGAAAGGCCATCGGAGATTTTCTTGCTTTATTTTTCTCTGTACTTCATTTACATCTTAAGCCATATTGGTGATCCAGATTTGAATAAAGCCAGAGCTTAAGCAGTGATTAGATCTCAGTAGTTGGATTTGCTATGAAATTGCTGCATTTTTACTAGATGTATTTAGAAATACTGGTGAAAATTGACACCTGGGGTAACTTTATCATTTAAAATGGCACTTCGGGTGGATTTAAAAAAAAAAAAAAAAAGCTAAAATGGAGGTATTAGTTGCCAGGCCTTTGACTCAGTGGTGTCAAGGGTTAAAATTAGACAAAAGCCAAGCTCAGAGCAACTTAGGCAAGAAAGAATGCAGATAAGTCAACTTACCACCTTCCTCTATGCCTGCTCTCCCCCAAAATGTTAATCGAAGCAGTGATCCCTTAACTGGAATAAAAATAAGGAATCCAAAAGGAATATATAATGCGACAAGGAGGTTTTTTTTTTTTTTTGAGATTTCTTAAAATCATAAAGCAATATTTTTAACTCTAAGGTTAACCTGCTAATCCTTAAGCTGGTGACATGACAGTGTCAAATGTGATGGGATTTTGTGATTCTCATTATTGTTATGTATTGTTCTTTCCCTGCTATTCCATATTAATATTTATAAATGCCCTTTTTATAGAACCAAGAGGACCAAAACCCATTATTAAATTTTTAAAATGGACAAACCGTACATCCAATATAGTTGATTACAGTTTAGAACAAAAAGGATTTGGGTAGTAATCCACTTCTTGTTTCTCATTGTTGATGATTTGTGTAGATGGCAGAGCTCCTGATGTTATTTTTTTCTAAACTGCTTTTTGCACAAAGTAACATCCAAATGACCGAGAATAACGGAATATTGATTGAAAACCACCGCGTGCAGGTAAGAGGGCATAACAAAGAAAAGGTGTGCGTTTATGATACTAAGATACCTGCCAAGAACCATTGCAAAATGAAAAAATTAATTAAATTTTTTAAAAGAGGAAAGTTGTTCATTCAGTTGTTCTCAAGTGCCTCATTTTACTTGACGAGTGGCCTCAAAAGGGTTCAGTGGACATCCACGTGTGTGAAAGACGGAATCTCCATAAGGAAGGGAGGCAAATCAATCATGCCATACCTAACCAGAGAGGAGACCCAATATCACCATTACTCTACCCAGTCCTATCTCCTTTTAAGGCCACAGAATGCAATCAAGCATCCTTTAAAGACTAAAAGGAAGAAAATCTCTCTCAGCTCAGGAATACTGCTATGTCTTCAGCTCTGGGTGGCCAATAGCAGTCTTCAGTCCCAGAGAGAAATATTCATGAACAGAAGATGTGTTAGAGCTACCTGGCCCTATCACTTCCTTCAGCCTCCAAAACAGCCTAATTCTCAGGAATGTGTAGGTATAATTGGCTGCAGTTTGGGGCTGCGTGTCTTGGTTTTACAGGAAAGCAGTTATGAAGGAGAAAAGTTAATGTCTCTGCTCATAGAGCCTTAACTCTGAGTAGTTATGACAAATTATTAGAAACAACTCATACCCTTTTGGAGAGAAGGTATTGGTTTTTATGGGGCCATCTTTATTCTTGCTTATAAATATTGTTTTTTCCCAACTCAATACCAAAGTCTGGACTTTAGAGTCAGATGTGATTCTGCATCCTGGCTCTTCACCTTCAAACTGTGATCTTGGGCAAGTTACTTGATCAAGTTTCCCTGGTTATACAGTGAGGAATTTAACACCTACCTCATGCTGTTGTGAGGACTGAGTTAACTGCATCTTGCACAGGGCCTGGCACACAGTAAGTAGCTCTAATTAACAATATCTTTACAGCTTTACAAATTTGGGACTTGTTTACTTTTGTGCTGTTTGGGGGTCGTTTTTATGGGTAATTTTCTTGATTTTATCCTCTTCTGGTTTTGGAATTGCAGCCCGTGTATGTGGGTCTTTGTAACTATAGGTTTGTACATGCAAAAAATAAACCACTGTTGAGTGTCTGGGGACTCAGGTTGCTTGAAGAACTCTAAGCTATGTTTGGCCTTCTGGCATAAAACACTTGGGCATTTAGTTTTAAACATATCTGAGGTGTTTTCCAACACCAATAAGGAAAGAGAAGTCAGAATTGACGCCTACTGGTTCTGACATTTATTCTATTGTGTGCAGAGGTAGGGCGACAGAGGTGGTGTCTCACCTCCCAGCTGAGGAGTATTGTGTATTCAAAGCAGCAATGGTGTAACTCAATTCCAATGAAACCCAAGTTTGGTGGACCAGTGAGAAGGCTATTCATTGTGACCAATATATAGAAACTGGCCTCGCCTTCTGGGGAAGTATGTCTTATGTTTCAAACATGTACAGTGTGGTCTTGCTCTGCATCATGGTGTTAGCTCAGGAACTATGCTGAGGATGCTGGCTTCTCAGACTTCACAGGCATGCGTCAGCCTCCCTCTCCTTGAAGCCCCCAGTGCCCTCCTGTCTTTAAGCCTCTTCATTTGAGCCCTCTGAAGGGGTTCTCCTAAGTGGAGATGGAGAGGGCTGCGACAGCACTTTCTTCCTCTCAGGCCCCTTTCCTGGGCCTTGTGGGTCTTTCTTCTCAACCACCACACACTGGCCCCAAATCGTCCTCCTCTCACTGCCTTCTCAGGATTTGCCTGTCCTCTGGTCCGTTTCCTCAGAAGGGCCCTGCACCCACCCTAGAAGAAAGCTTGATTAAAATGGACTTGTGTGTAGTCAATGATTGGCACTAACCTAATGCCACAGCAATGTATTCACCCTGGGAGAAATTTCCCTCATATCAGACATCTTTGATTCCCTTCCTCGCGTTGACTCAGGCCTCTGTTTAGTGTCAGCTGTTACACTGACATCCGCTGTACATGGGGTTAGCCTGACAGCACTTTTGTTTAGCTCCCTTCCCCCTGCTCTGTGCCCCAGGCCTTCTCTCCCTCCAGTGCTCATGGGAATGACACGTGGGCTGGCACGTAGTTACCCACCAGGGACATGAACAGAGTCCGGCTCCCTGGAGCAAGCTGATCAATGGATAAGAAGGCTGGTGGGTAAATCTCCTGCTCCCATATCTTTCTCCTGGCTTGCTTGGAAAGTCACTGCGGAAGACTAATCCCATTTGCCCACAGTATTAACCACCTCTATAATGCACCCTTAAATTGGCCTTTCTTTCCTCCTCATGTGGTTTTCCCCAGATACTCCTTCAGAACTCTAGCATCACTTCTCAAAATACACTATCCACACACTCTCTTTTTTGGAAGAATCTAAGGTAAGATATTCTTTTTAATACACATTTTGGGTTTTTGTTGTTGTTATTCTTGTTGCTCTTTAGACAGAGTCTCGCTATGGAGCCCCGGCTGGCCTTGAACCCATGACCCTCCTACCTCAGGCTCCTGAGTGATGGGATTACAACATAACAAAAGACTTCTTATGAAGTCTCCCTTAACTTAAGATGATACATCTGCATGGGTGGAATTTCCATGCTGTGGGATGCATGTTGAGATGGTGCCCTTCCTCTGAGCCCCCACAGCTACTAAGGCATAATCATCCATGGCTTGTGTACTGTTAGGCTGTCATGGTCTGCTTATTTGTTTGTTGCCCCCACTACATTGAATCCAGAGGCAGTATCTCTTCTTTCTGTATCTGTGTGCCGTGCCCAGTGTCTGGCATGCAGTCATTACTTAAAGGATGTATTTTTGATAGATAAGTGAATAAATAAATGAGATGAATACAAGTGAACCACACTACCTCCCATATCTGATATCACAGTTAAACTCCACCTTGCCTCCTAAAATAGTAAACATAAAAATAATATAATTAAGTTAAATTTTAGGGGAAGAAAGAAGAAACATAATCTCCTTGATATTACCTGGGCTGGGATTTAGCTCAGTTGGTAGAGCGCTGCTCTGCAGTCTCTGAGGTCCCGAGTTCGATTCCCAGCACTGCAAAAATGGGAGAAGGGCCTGGCAACCCACTCCCAAGGCAATCTCGAAACAGTCAGCCATTGAAAACCCCATAAGGGTCGCTATGAGTCAGACTCAACTCGATGGCACCTAACAACAACAACAACAACATACATGCAAAGAACACTTTTGTCATTGCATGCCCCACTTCAACAGTCTCTCCTTTATCATCCTCAAGCCCCTTGCTCTAGCACTTAAATAGCCACTCCCATCTTGATCCCTGCCTTATGCTTTCCTAGGTGCACTTTTGTTACTATGATGAAATATCCAAGACAAACTACTCTATAACGCAAACAAGTTTATTTATTTAGCTTGCCATTGTAGAGGTCCAGGTGCCTGTATCTGGTACTGTCCTTCTTGCTAGCAGTCTTAGAGGAGCACAGGGCAAGGCATGGCAAGAGACAGGAAGCAACCAGTCATAGTGGCACATGCATGTAATCACAGCACTCAGGGGGTGGAGGCAAGACAATCATGACTTTAAGGCCAGCTTGGGCTACACAGTGAATTCCATGCTAGCCTGGGCTATGAGAACTTGCCAAGAAACAAAGCAAACAAACGAGGGGCGGGGGAGAGAAAGGGAGAGAGACACATTTGTGTTCTGGTCTCTGTTCCTATTCCCACAAAACAGCAGTAATCAATCATGGTGGTCCCATCTTGATGACTTTATCTAATCCCAGTTACCTCCTAAAGGCTTCAGGATTTCGTTTTGTTTTGAAGTGTTTTGTTTTGAGATGGGGTCTTGCTATGTAGCTCTGGCTATACTGGAACTTGCCATGTAGACTAGGCTGGCCTCAAACTCACAGCAATCCTCCTGCCTCAGCCTCTGCCATGATACATAGCTAAAGGTACCACTTCTAAACGTCATGGTTGGATTAAGTTTTCGCCTTCTTAAAACCTCGCAGTTGAGATTAAATTTCAACAAATGAACCATATCTAAACCATACCAGGTGCCCCTGTTAGGTATAATTTGGTTCTGCATACTTTCTCCCAGAGATTCCTCTACAGAAACTGAAAGGAAATCTTTTACCAAGGATATCAAGCCTTTTCTGTGAGGTTTTAAGATCCCTTAGAACTACAGTGTCCAGGTGCATAGTGCCCATATTTCATCTTTATTCCTCATAATAGGAGACCAAGCAAGTCATCTTGGAGAGCTGGCACCAAGAGAGAGACTTGTTTTAAAAGGGGTCCCACAGCACCAACAAGCTCTATTCAGGACCTTTACCCCTCTGTGTGAAATATTGCATGCAACAGTGATGAGATTTTTCTACAACTTGATACAAGACAAGCTGTGGGCAGAAGGCGAGATCCATGGCAAAGCATAGCTCCAGTGCCTGAATAGCCACCTATAACCAGGAAGGCACCATGCCTCAGGGTCACCCCAGAGTCTTGTTCTTGTTAGGTGCCGTCGAGTCAGTATCCGACTCATAGAGACCCTCATAGGGTTTTTCAATGGCTGACTGTTTTGGGATTGCCGTGGGAGTGGATTGCCAGGCCCTTCTCCCATTTTTGCGGTACTGGGAATTGAACTCGGGACCTCAGAGACTGCAGTGCAGCGCTCTACCAACTGAGCTAAATCCCAGCCCCCCAGAGTCTTAAAGAGTTAATTATTGCAAAGCATTTGGAACAATTGCAGTTTACACATTATCTTATTTTAAATTTAGTTTTGCACTTATTTAGATGAGAAATTGAGTTTTCTTAGCAACACCTCTGCCACAAGAGTAGTAATTATAGAGAATTGAGTTAAGTTTTATCTTGCCTTGCTAAGAACCGTAACTTATTAGGATTCTTTTTTCTTTTTCTTTTTCTTTTTTTTTTCAGTGCTATAGATTGAATGTAGGGCCTTGCATATGCTAAGCATGTGCTTTACCACTGAGCTTAATCAGGGTGATTTTGGCTGTAAGTAATTGTTTTTGTTGGTAGGTGCCATCCAGCCAAGTCCAAGTCATAGTGACCCTATGTACAACAGAATAAAGCACTCCCCAACATGGTGCTATGTCTGGCACTATGTCAGTGCTTTTCTGAGATTCATAGGATTTTCTATGGCTGATTGTTTCAGGATTGCTTTGGGAGTGGATTGCCATGTCTTTCTCTCATTTTTGCGGTGCTGGGGATTAAACCCAGGGCCTCAGAGAACTGCAAATCACACCAATTTGATGAGAGAATTCATTAATTCATAGAACAAGAAGAAAAGAGATACAGTGAATTCCAGGGCCAGTTGATTCAGTAGCTCAAAAGATGTCATCAAAAACCCAGGTTCCCTCTACTCTCCAAACTCACATGTCAGCCTCCCCCAAGAGCAGAGAGCTAGATGGCTGCAGCTGGCCTGGCCTCACAGCTGGATCAGAAGTCCAGAGGAAAAAGAGAAATGACCTTGCCTTGTGGTTTCTTTTAGGAGAGAAGAAACTCTTCCCAGACTACCCCCATTAGACTTTATTCACATCTCATTGTCAAGAATGAGGTCTTCTTGTTGTTGTTGTTAGGTGCTGTGGAGTTGGATCCGACTCAACAAACTTCATAGGGTTTTCAAAGGCTGATTGTTTAAGGATTGCTTCAGGAGTGGATTGCCATGTCTTCCCGTTAGAATGAGGTTTTCTTGTTGTTGTTGCTAGGTGCTGTCTAGTCAGTGTCCTACTCATAGCGACCCTACGTACAATAGGCAGAACACTATTGTCCATGCTTCTCTGCTATTCCTAGGGTCTTTTTTTTTCACTGGTGGATTGATTTTTGGGAGCTTTTTGAGATTTTAGCTTAAGCTAAATTGTGCTTTAGTAAGAAATCATGCCCATATCTCAGTGGTTTCACACAGCAAAAGTTTATTTCCTGCTCCATGCAGAGTCTATTGTGGATCCAGAGACATTCTAGAGCAGCTGTCTTCATGAGGTGGCTCAGATATCTTGTGGGCCCCTGTATTGCCAAACATTCTTCCACAAGCACTGTGGCAGAGGAAGAGTGAGATTGAGGGTCTTGCACAACAATTTAATGCTGAATCTTGGAGTGATACTTGTCAGTTTCATATGGCCCCACCCAATTGTAATTGAATGGAGAAGTATGATCTTCCCATGTCCCAGGAAGGATAGTAGGACCACACATGAAGAACACTAGGCAGTCTCCACCATGGTACCCAATACTGAGCCTTCACTTAAGAGGGTGATAGTAGAAGGGCAGTCAATTCTTCTAATGTGGGATGAATGTTGAGGAGTAAACCATAAATCTACTCTAGGTAGTTTGATAATTCAGACAATAAATAGAAACTTTAAAAAATTCTTTATTTTTATTTATTATTTTTTATTGTATTGTTTGAGACAGGGTCTCACTCTGTAGCCAAGGCTGGCTTTGAACTTGTGATCTTCCTGCTTTAGCCTACTGAGTGCTGGGATTACAGGTGGGTACCACCATGTCTGGCACTAAACTTTTCAGATATTGGGAGACTGACACAGAGATCAAAGAGTAATTCATCCTGGATTAGTCAGGCATTGATTACTGAGTCTGACTTGATCATCAGGAAAAAGAAAAAAAAAAAAAAAAAAAGAGGAAGATGACAAATCCAGTTGCCTGTGTTAGAATCTTACCTAAACACACCACTGCCTGTGAAGTCTCTGCCTAAACAATTTGAATTTGGAGATACAGGTGTTTTGCACATAAATGCTCATTTGCACATCACAATCGAATATGTGGGGGTTCGTAAAATGTTTTTTGACCCTGAACAACAATTTATTAAATTAAAACTCCATTAAATCTCTAGCAATCAAACAGTCCTAAATATGAGGAAGAAACTAATAGGTAACTTTTGAAAACTCTTTTTTCTTACAAAACCAAACAGGACATCCATAAAAGAGTTTTTCATGTCCTCAGTTTCTCAAAATGGAACCTGGCCATGTCTCTTAAGGTAGCCTATACTATATTTTTAAAAACTTCTTTCAGCACTATTGCCCATCCAGGGACATTGGCATCAAAAGTCCCTGAAGAACTATTTTTATTTTTTTGTACCAGGGGTCTGAACCCAAGGTCTTGTGCATACTTTGCAAGAGTTCTACCACTGAGCTGTACCCCAACCCCTTATTTTTAGTTTTTATGTTGAGATAGGGTCTCACTTAAATTACTTAGGCTGCCTCTGGCCTTGAACTTGAGATCCTCCTACCCAAGTCACTGGAGCCACTGGGATTACAAGCATGTACCACCATTCCAGGCTTTCTAAATAATTTTAACCCCTCCTTCCCAACACACACACACACACACACACACACACACACACACACACACACACACACACACACAGGCTCGCGCCAATAAATAAATATAAATAGAAGAAGCTCAAGCCTGTAGACTCTGCTTGAGTGGCTGAAGTATGTGGTTCAGGAATCTACATTTTTTAAAGGGCCCCAAGTAATCATGATGCCTTGCCAGTTTCACATCACCGCTGTCAACAGGGAAAGGGCCTCCTAGTGACAGTTTTTTTCTTCACCTGATGGTTAGTTTATTTAACAAGTAGTGAGTTTTATTAGGTTGTTAGGACAACAAAGTGATCTTTATTGAGCCTCACAGACTAAGTCTAGTTTGTAGTCACTTCATTGTGTCCAAGGCTGGTTATTTTGTTTCGTGGAATTTTCCTAATAAGTCACATCAGAATGTTTCTAAAGGTACCATAGATCTTTCTTTCTGATTTGACTCTTCATCAAATGAATTTTATTTTATCTGTTTGTTTGTTTGTTTGTTTGTTTACAGTGCTGGGGATTGAACCCAAGGTTTTTGTTTGTTTAGGAGTTTTGGGGGGCAGTACTGGGGTGTTGAACCCAGGGCCTCTCACAGGCTAGATGAATGCTCTACCCCCATCCCTTTATAATTTTTTTTTTTTTTTTAAATAGGGTTTCACTAAATTGCGCAGGCTTCCTCTTGCTTTGAACTCTCCATCATCTGCCCTCAGCCTCCCAAGTTGCTGGAATATAGGTTTGGGCCACCATTCCCAGTCTGAACCCAAGAGCTCATGCATGCTAAGCAAGGCTTCTAGCACTGAGCTGAAGTCCCAACCTCCTGTAGAATGAATTTTAATGTAACTAAGCCCACCTTTAATGAAGCTTTTTCTCATTATAAGCAGAAATTGTTGCTAGTGTTCATTGATTCCCTCTTACAAATGCAAACATTGGGTGATATAAAAAAAAAAAACTTTGCTTCTATTCTCCATAACCTCAGTTTATTCATCTGTGGAAAAGATAATAGCATCAATTCTCAAAGGATTGTTAAGAATTAAACAAGACAAATTGGAGCATCCAAAGATAGACCCACACAAATACGCCCACCTGAATTTTGACAAAGGTACAAATAAAATTCAGTAGAAGAAAAGTCTTTTCAGCAAATGGTACTAGAGTCTCTACCCATAGGCAAATAAATAAATAAGTAAATAAATAAAATCTCTACTTTAGTCATACTCCTTAGTCAAAAATTAGAATGGATTACAGACTTAAATAGAAAGTGGAAAACTAGCCAGGTACCATAGTGCATGCCTCTAATCTCAGCAACTCAGGAGGCTGAGGCAGAAGGATTATGAGTTCAAGGCCAGAGGCAGCCTGGGCAATTTAGGGAGACTCTGTCTCCAAATAAGAAATTTTTAAAAGGCCAAGGGGTGAAGTTTAGTGGTGGAGCACTTGCCTATCATATGTGAGGCCCTGGGTTCAACCCCTAGTACTTAAAAAAAAAGGGGGGGGGACCTATAAAACTTTTAGAAATAAACACAGGAGAAATCTTTAGGATCCAGAGTTAGGTAAGGAGTTCTTACACTTGATGCCAAAAGCACAACCTCTAAATCAGATTTAAAAAATAAATAAAGTTTTGCTTTTCAAAAGACCCTATTAAGAAGATTTTTTAAAAAACTAGCCAGGTGTGGTAGTACACATCTTTAATTCCAGCACTAAGACAGGAGGATTGTGAGTTTGAGGTCTCAAGAAGATTAAAGAAGATTTAAAAAAAAACAAAACAAAAGCTATATAGTGGTAGAAAATATTGTAAATCATATATCCTACAGAAGACGAGAATATAGAATATATAAAGAACTCTCAAAACTCAACAATTAGAAAAAAATCAGTAATCCAACAGAAAACGAACAAAAGACATGAAGAAACACTTCACCAAGGAACATATACTAATGATAAATAAGTACATGAAAAAATGTTCAACATCATTAGCCATTAGGGAAATCCAAAGTAAAACAAAAGTAAGATTCCAGTACATACCATCAAAATGTCTAAAATAAAAATAGTGACAACACTAAATGCTGGTGAAGATGTGGAGAAACTAGATCATTCACACATTGCTGGTAGGAATGTAAGATGGTTTGGAAATAGCACAAGAAACTAAACATGCAACTATCATACAATTTAATCATTATACTCTTGGGCATTTATCCCAGAGTAATTAAGACATGTTCCCACATAAACTGTATACAGATGTTTATATATTTGCATTGGTCAAAAATTCAAAACAATCCAGATTGCAACAGATGAATGGTTAAACAAACTGTGGTACATCCATGGCACATAATATTATTTTTCAATAAAAAGCAATAAACTTTTTAAAATTATTTTTTGGTTTTTTGAGATGGGATCTTGCTGTGTAGTCTAGGCTAGCCTTGAACTCTCATTGATCCTCCTGCCTCAGACTCCTGAGAGCTGAGATTACAAGTGTGTGCCACCACACCTGGCTTTTGAACTATTTATTAATATATACAACAATCTTGATGAATCTCCAAACAACCATGCTGGGGTTGGGGGAGAAGCAGGAATCACAAAACATTTCACACTGCCTAATTCCATCTAAACAGCATCATTGATATGCCTAATTCATAGAAACAGAGAATAGATTAGTGGTTGTCATGGTCAAGGAGAAGTAGGGTTAAGGGAGAAGTAGTGTAGCTATAAAAGGAACAGGAGGAATCCTGTGGTGATAGATACATTGTGTCTCTTGACTGCATTGGTACCAGTATACTGGTTCCGGTATTGCTCTGTAATTCTGCAAGATGGTGCTCGGGGAGAAACTGGGGAAAGAACACACAGGATCTCTTTTTGTTTTCTGTAGTTCTTTGTGGATCGACAATTATCTCAAACTAAACAGTTTAATTTTAAAAATTAAATGAGATAATATCCACAACAGAGGCACAGTATGCTTTAATAGATTTTAGCTATTATTGATTGTACTTTCCTGTATCACTTAGTATAGCTACTGTTTTGTCCCTCTGTCCCTTCTGAAATACCATGAGGCAACGTGGTACAGAGGAAAGGCAGGGCTATCTGGAAGCCCAAGTCAAGTTCTAATCAGAACTCTGACACTTATGAATCAGTCGTATAACATTTGGCAAGATAAAATCTTTCTTGAGCCTGATTTTCTTCATCAATAAGAGGAGGAAAATAACTCCTCTTTGTCCTCATCATATGTCTTTTTGGGCTGTTTGCTTAAGAATCAAATAAATGATGTACAAAGGGGAGAGCATTGAAAACTAGTGCTATAGAAACACTCCCACATTCAACATACATTTATTAAATACTTCTTACCCATCTACTACCACTATTACTAATAAATATGACCATTTACTCGCTTGAAACTCATGCTGGAATTTGGCATGCAAATTTCCTGAGTATTGCTCATTTGCATTGGAAAAAGAGAAAGAGGTGGGAGGCCTTTTTGAAGCCTTTTGAAAATTGAGCTCAGGGGGGATGAATTCTTATCACTGGGCCCAAGGTATAATTGATTTTCTACACAATGGCTCACAGGTGCTACATTTAACACCCTGAGTAGTAGGAGGATGGAAATGTATCCCAAGGTGCAGCTATTACTTACAATATCTACAGTCAGCCCCTTCACCCTAGGGAAGGCTGAGAAGCCTGGAAGAGTAGAAGGGGCAGTGAGCACCCAACCGCCGGAATGTGCTGGCAGAGGAACCTGTTCCTTATTTATCCCGCTTGGAGAACTGGGTCTTGGTTTTCTTGTTTTCAGTGACCAGGAGCCAAAAGCACCTCTGTTCAGACCCACATCACAAGGTGAGGGAAGAACACAGGGCAAACCTGCCATGAAATACATATTAATATTATAACAACCCTTTCAGAACTCACTGTTGCTATGTCAACAAAGCAGCTGGGGAAATTGGGTCTTTGGGAAATTGGGAAATGAAGTCGGCTTTGGCAGCATGGTAAATGTTTCCTTCTCTCAGAACAATTGGTCTCTGACACCACTGGGCCTTTTCCTTTCTACTTTTACTTTTGCTTATTTATATAAAAATTGAGAAGCAAAACAATGACACAGTGGCTGTAAGTTTTGATGTTAGGGAGCTTCAGTATCAGGTAAGAAGAAACAAAAGGATCCCCCCGCAGCCCCTCTTTACCTGCTTCTGTCAATTTCTCAGCCCACATGGGCCCTGCCAGATTGAAAATGGATTCTGTGTCCAGCTCTGCGACTTTAAATGAATTACTTTGTGTCAGTATCACCTGCCTCTGCCTGTAAAATAAAGGTATATTCACAGGACCAAGGATATAACTTGTGGAAACCAATATAAGATGAAAGATCAGGGCCCCTAACTCAAAAATTCATAATTTCAAGACAGCAGCAGAGTCCTAGATCCAGCACAGTTCCCTGAGGAGCCTGGGCCCTTTTGTGAGTGCCCAGGTTCCTGCCCATGAAGCTGGGACATATTAGGACCTGAGGTTTACAAATGAAAGAAGCCAAGTGACACTTACTCGGCACGCAGGTATTTTACTGGCCAGTGTCCATGGCGTGGAGGCTGAGGGGCGGGGATCTGAGCAATTGAGGGGGCTGAGTCTGGCATGCTACTGCAGTGGAGGAGGTGCCCAGTGTCTCCAGTGTCTGCTCTGTCTCAGACCTACCTTGCTGAGGGAAGAGCCCCAGCAAGTCCGGAGTTTGCCCTTTCCCAGATGCAGTCCAAGAAGGCCCCACTGCCGTGCTCTTGGTCTCCTCAGTATAAATACCCTGGGAAGGGCCTCCTTTCAGATTAGGTCAGGTGCCCACTGTAGACCAATCACCATGGCCAAAGGCTCTTGGTAAATTTCAGAACCGTGGTGGGAATGGGCCAGGTCAAGACTGGCACACAGTCCTACAATGCCCTGCCTATTATAAGAACAGGGATAACAGCTTTCATCTCACTGCTGCTACAGGTCTACTGGTAGCAACTACCTATAGGGACACTGAGAAGATGCTTGGGGTGACACTAGAATATGGGGAGGGCTGGCCACCCAGCTTCTGGCCATGAGGGATGGCCCAGGTTCTGTGCTCCCTCTCATCCACCAAATCAACTCTCAGGGACCCTCACATGAAGGGATAACATTTAATTCAGAGAATGTTGGTGAAATGTGATGAAATCTTTTAAAATAAATAAGTTTATTTTAAACATACAAGAGAAATGCTCTAGCATAAGCAATCCTAAAGCGAATCCCTTTATAAAGCAGATTCTTACTTAAATTGAATAGCTACTTAGCTCCTTCACAAATATGCATTTTTATATAGAGTGCTCTGCTTACGTGCGATAGACTGAGGGTTGAAGTTGGAAAGGTGCCCACTGAGAAAGAAGGTGATGGTTTTGTAAGCTGTAGAAAAATGTATCAACAGGCTTCCATCTATCCAACTGCCATTGAAACAGTAAGGGGAGAATTTCCCTTCTTTGGTACACCCTAGGGGGGCTTCTTCCCTTCAGGGATGCCTAAATGCTTGTTTTCATGAGTCTACTTGTAGACCCCCATGTGTCTGTCAGTTTGTCGAGCTGTGGGGGCTTGTGTGTTGCTGTGGTGCTAAAAGCTATGCCACCCATATTTCAGATACCAGCAGGAGTCCCCCATGCTAGGCAGGTTTCAGTTGAGTTTCCAGACAAAGATGGACTAGGGAGAAGGACCCCACCGCCCACTCTTGACACTATTAGCCATTAGAAACCCTATGAATAGCAGAGAAGCACTGTCAAATACAGTGCTAGAAAATGAGTCCCCTAGGCTGGAAGACATTTAAAAGATGACTGGGGAAGAGTTGCCTCCTTATCATAGACCTCCATTTGCTGATGTGACATGACTCAAAATGAGCAGAAACACAGTGTCTGCAACAATGGACTCAGACATAAAAAGATCATGTGCATGACACAGTGTTGGGTAGTGTTTCATTCTGTTGTACATAGGGTCACTATAAGTTGGGCCCAATTTGAAAGCACCTACCAACAACAACCACTTTGGGTGGTAGTAGGGACAGGCCAGGCAAATAACAAGGACAGGCCTTTAGATCTGCACTGTCTTATACAGTCACTGGGCATATGTGGCTGCTGAGCAACTGGAATGTGGCTTGTCTGAACTAAAACGCAGAGTGCATAGAAAAGATACCCTGAGTTTTAAAGACTTCACATGAAAAAAGGAATGTAAAATATCACAACAATGTTATTGGTTGGGGTATAACTCAATGGCAGAGTAGATGCTTAGCAGGGATAGGGTGCTGGTTTCCACTCCCAAAATCAGCAATAACAATAATAATAATTCTGTAATTTATTGATTACATATTGAACATTTTCATACATTGGGTCAAATAAAAGTATTAACTTCCACTGTTTCTTTTTACTTTTTAATGCAGACACTAAATAATTGTAAGTGCTTCGTGGCTGGCACCAACAGTTGGCAGGCTGGCTCCCCAGGTGCCTTCTCTTGCCTTGTGGAGTCTCCAGGTCTCTCCATGCATTCTCCACAGAAAAGGAGCCGACCTGCTTCCATGGTGGCTCAAGGGTCTAGCAGAAAGCAGAAAGCAGAAAGTGCCAGTTCTGGGGAGGGGATACAGCCCTACTCTCTGGTGGGAGAAGTCTCAAGATTGTGGCTGGGAATCTGTGCACCCAGGTGCCTTAGGTCTTAGGAAACATGTGTGGCTCCCTACTGCTGCCAACCTCCTCCGGGCAGTGCGCAGGTCTCAGCAGTCAGTGATCCTCAAGGTTGAGAGCAGGGGTTGTGGGGCAGGAAAGATGGTGAACCAAGGAACTGAACCTTTGGTTCACATTTGGCTTTGCTCCTCACCCACCGTAGAAGAGGGATGTTGGAATCGCTAGAATGGTAAAGTTGGCACCCACTCTCAATCTCTGGCTGGGGACCATGGCTTCTGAGAAAGGCCTCATCATCAGGGCTAAAGGTTTCTCCTAGCACCACATGAGGCCTTCTATGACAGTCTAGTACTCCCCTAGAGAAGGAAAAGACAGGATTCCATGGGCATTCAGACTCAGCAGATAATGGGAAACATAAGCTTCCCCCTCTCGCTCTTCCTTAATTGTGCTCAACCTCAGATCTATTTTCTGAAGGGGCAGCTTGAGCCTCTTTTAAGGGCTGGCAGGAAGGAGCCCACCCTTCTTGCTATCTGTACCAGACCCAACCCCAACCTGCTTTTTTCTTCATACCCTTCCCTTCCTCATCCCTCTAGGCAGATGCAATAAGACTGGTTTCCTGTGTGGGAAATGAAGCAGAATATGGCAACAGGCAATCATTGTCATTTCTGAGGTGCATTACCTACGTACCAAGGAGGTCTGGGGCCCCAGAATAGCTAAGTGACACCTTTGCTCCCTGGGACTGTATCTGCAAATGATGTCACTCCCCCAATACCCAATTAAAATTCACACCTTTTAACCTCCACAATCATCTGAGATCCATATCATAAGTTTGATTCCAGGAAGATGGTTTGATATTCTAAATTATTTGTCAGCTTGGTGCAGCAAATAAACATTTGTGAAATTCATTTCAAAAGATGTTAACACTGGTGAAACCCACATGCCCCCAGAGGGATTATACAAATTTCCATGTCAAATATTTGAGGCAAAGCACTTGTAGAGAAACAGTGTCTTTTTGTGTTTTGATGCCTTTCATTTCCATAAACTAGATTACTTTCTGAAATTACTTTCACACAGAGAACAGTTTCTATTGAATTCCCATCAGTGAACTCCTCCGAGTGTGAGGTGAATAAAATATCTTGGGGCTGTGGGGCTTCCCTGATGCGTGTACACCCACGTTGTGCAAAGAGCGCAAACTGAGTTGAGATGCTATCTTTAGAGAGCTCAGGTACTCAGATCTGCTGTCTTACAGTAATTGCTAAACAACCGATTCATTTAGAGCCCAAGAATCCAACAAGGAAGCTCTGGGCTTTCTCTTCCCCCTATCTCTCCAACCTAGCTAACAATGACTCTAGCTCTGTTGTATACCGGAGATTTGCTGGCAGGCAGCTGCTTGCTACCATGAGGTTCTCCAAAAGTCAAGTTTTATCTGCTTCTTGCAAACACTGATTCTGCCAAAAAAATTCACACAAAAAAAATTTGATCCAAGCAAACATTGTCCTATTGTCCTACTTCTGTCAAGCCCAGAAAAGTAAAAAGGACTTAGTTTTCTTAAAGAGGGACAAAAAGGAGAAAACGTACTTGAAGAGCCAAGTAGAAGAAAACTGCTGGGTTAAATGTTACTGGAAGCAAATAGGCACTGCCTATAGGTGGGGACTCTCAGCTGTGGTCTGGAGACAGAGTGGAGATTCTCATGTAGGTGGGGACAAAGAGAACAATCTCTCCTTAAATAAGGTCACTTGTGAAGTTCCTATCTTATAGTGAGGGCTCAGATCTCCATGTCTGAGCAAATCTAACCTTACCCAACTTTAAAATCCCCGACTGATTACCACAGAAACAAAGCTCCAGCAGCAGCCAGGGTGTGGCTGAAAAACATCAGCGGCTACCCCCTAGACTGGGAGAAAGAACAGAAGGAGGGCCCAGAAAAGGCAGGGTGTGGTCTTTGTTTGTTTGGTATTTTCCCCACACACACGGGGTGGTTTCAAGCTGGACTCCTCAAAGTGAGGGGGAAGCCACTAGGGGGTGCAAATCAAGGAGTGAACAGATCTGATTTATCAACTTATTAACAGTATAGCTCTGGCAACTGAGTAAAGAGTAAACCAAAGGAAGAAAGAGTTAGAAGGGTATTGAAATAACCAAAAGAAGAGATGAGGGTGGCTGAAGCCAAAGTGGTAGCAGAAGGAAGGGTGAGAAATGGTTAAATTCTGGATTTATTTGACGATGAGCCAACACTTTCTGGGTATGAGAATAAAAGAGGAGTAACTGATGACCCCAAATTTGTTGTCCTGAGCACTGAAGAAATGAACTTGCATTTTCTTGGATGAAGAAGGCTAAAGATGGAAAATAGGATTCACATATTACAACATTCATTTTATGATATCTATTAGACTTCCTGGGCTGGGGTTTAGTGCTGCTCTGCCTTCTGGGGACCTGGGTTCCATCCCCAGCACCACAAAAATGGGAGAAGGATGTGACAATCCACTCCCAAAGCAATCTTGAACAATCAACCATTGAAAATCCTATGAGGGTCACTATAAGTCGGACCCTACTTGAGGGCACCTAACAACAACATTAGACTTACTACTGGAAAAGTCAGATGAACAGAGAGGGTAGTCTATGTTGCTGTAGGTGCCCTTAAGCTGGTGTCTGACTCATAGCAACCCTATGCACAAGAGGCAAAAGACTATTGTCAGTGCTTCTCTGCTATTGATAGGGTTTTCAATGGCGGATTGATTTTTGGGAGCGGGTTGCCAGGTTCTTCTCCCAGGCCTACAGTATCTGGTATTCCTAGGTGGCCTCCCATCCAAGTACAAACCAGGCCCCACCCTGCTTAGCTTCTGAGATCAGACAGGATAGGATCCCGCAGTGCTATGGTTACAGGCATAAATTTCAAAGTCATCTATTCACAGGTGTATTGAAAGCCTTGAAACTAGAGGTCCTGGGGCAGTTCAACCTTAAGATAAATTTGCAGGCTATCAAAATCAAATACAATTCCAAACCAGATAATTCTGTATACAAAAAACTATCTAGTCACTCAATAGGCCCCAGAGGACTGAAACACAGAATGTGCCTATTAAAGGAGACAAGGGGAAGGTCACAAAGAAATGGTCAACTTCTAAGGGGCCAGGAGGCAGGAGAGGTGGCAACTATCATCTACTAAGCAGGGTCTTTCCAGGAAGCAGAGGTGGCAAAAGTCAAGCTTGCGGCTGAGGAGGACTAGGTGTGCTGGGAGGTCACTGAAGTGTTGAAAGACAGCATAAAGAGAGGAGCCCAAGGAACACCCCAACGCTTGCTTTGCAAACCTGAGTTGGTCTCTCTCACTCTGGTTCTGCCTCACTCTTCTCTACTCAGCGGCCTCTTCCAGGCTGTGCAGTGGGTATTCACACTGCCACTCATCCCCCTGCCTTGCTGGGAGAGAGCCAGGTGGAGGGATGCACTGTGCGGGAGGGGTGCCTAATGCTGGATGCACTTATGCTCACGGGTGACAGAGCCTCTCTCACCCTTTCATCCTCCAACCTCGCACCTGCTTTGTTTTTCTTCCTCTCCCCACCACCTGGTATTTCATGTTTGTTTGCCGCTTTCTCAACCATGGGCTGGGAAACTCCATGAGAGCAGAGACTTTGTTTACCATCGTGTAGTCCCTGAAACAGTGCCTAGTACACAGCACGTGTTCAATAAAGTTATGTACCAAAGGAAAAGAAAGATGTGCTCAAAGGCGGTGAGGGTTAGCCATAGTAAGACCTACTAGTTACATGACTTCGTACAAGTCTCTTCACCCCTCCCAGCCTCTATTATTTGAACTATGAAATGGAAATTGCCTCTACCTCAGTGGCTTGTGAGCATTAAAATTAAATGGTATTGCTTTTTTCTTTCTTTTTGCTGGCTGGGGGTTGAACTCAGGGCCTTGTGAAGGCTAGGCAAGCACTCTACTAATGAGCTACCTCCATAGCCCTAGGATTAGTTTTGTAAATCATCTGGTTTATAGCAGGTATGCCAAGAAAATTTCCCCTTCCCTTACACATCCTTCACTTTAATCTTGAGAGAGTCAAGGCAGAGAATTCCAACTCTGGCCTTAGTAATGTAAACTAGCTCCTGGCATTGTGGGTTCTCTTTATCTTCTCTAGCTTCCTAGGAAGAGGAAAATTTTCAGTGACTGAGAATGAGTCTTCATGGTAAGAGCTACATTTCAGAAAGCACTTTAATGATATGCATGCAATAACAAGATATGTGAAGGGAAAAACCTTGGAAAAGAGCCATGTAACATTTTCTAAATGACAACTTTGTACAAAATAGACATTCAATAACACTTGATGAATGAAGAGACAAAGAAACTGTGAGATAAACAAAAATTTAGCCTAAAAGTAAAGGCTGTGCTAGGTTTTGCCCTTGGTTATCAGCAAATTTCATTTCTGTCAAAGTAGCCTGCCCTGTATTTTCAAGTGTTCTCATTTTGTCAGTATGCTTCCCTTTGAGCAAATGCTAAAATGCAAATTTTATATTCTGCAATGAAAATATTTTCTTTTTGATTCTAAATTTCTTTAATTTTTCTAGTTAAAAAAGTTAAAATTTTAATAATTGTACATGAAATGTAAGAGCTCTGACTCCACATTCCCTATTCTCCTCTCTTTTTCTGGTGCTTTCTATATTGTACAGATGATGTTTTTCTCCACCTGTAAGATTCCTACTGGTGCTCAGAGAAGGTTTGGGCACAGAATAAATAAGAGGAAAAGTTGCCAAGAGCAAGGTCCTGGTGTTTGTCATCAATAAGTGATAATAGTGTGCTCCAGATGGGCTTTGTTTGAAGCCCCTTTGGGCTTAGTCCCAGAAGGAAGGGTTGAGGACATCTGGGGTGGTTGCTGCTCCTGCCAGAAGTCACTTCCGGAGGATGCTGGGGTGGGGAAAGGGGAGCTCTACTTTGAGATAATTTTCCTAGGTTAAAACTGACTAAAATGGCTGAGTGTGGTGGTACACACCTGTAATCCCAGGGACTTGGAGGGTGGAGCCAGGTTGAATGAGACAAGAGGCAGCCTGCATAACTTAGTGAGACTCTCACTCAAAAATAAATAAATAAATAAATAAATAAATAAATCTTTATAATGGGCTGGGAGTATAACCTAGTGGTAGAGCACTTGCGAAGTATGTGCAAGGCCCAGGGTTCAACCCCCAAGAACTGCAAAACAAAACACTATCTAAAGGAAAATAAACAAACAAACAAGATACTTCTTGGGTTGAGTCATCCTATGTTAGATTTCTGTGTGCAGCAACTGTCCATGGCAAAGATAGGAGACAGTGACCACAGGTGTGCTATGGAAAACAACAGCCTATGGAATGGTGATGCAAACACAGCTTCAGCAGGCAGTGTGCTGGGCTGGGTGCCATCCTGACTGTCCTTGTTCCAACCCCACTGCCCTCCACTGCCCCTTGGTCTCACTCCTTGCTTCTCTCTTGGGCCTTTAGTCTGCTCTGCACCAGGGTGGGCTTCCCAGGAAAGACAGTCACCTGTTCTCACAGAGCATCCCAGGAGGAGCTGGCCTCCTGCTCCTCAGGAGTATTGAAAAGCCCAGAAACTGAGGTATTTGTGTGGGATGGGGTGGATGGGGTGGCAGTGGAACAGTGGTGACATTGTCTTTGAGGAGCACCCAGGTTTACACATCGTGGGCCTGAGTCTCTGTTCTGACTTGATCTATGCAGGAGCCAGGGCACCTTGGAGACCTTGGTATGCAGAGAGAGGCATTTCTGTGGCTGAACAAACCTGACTTCCCAAGGGGTCCCTGGAGTGAAGAACTCTTTGCTGGTTTCACTCACCAGCAAAGTTCTGGTTTGGGGACCAGAGGGGTGCTAACAGCTTTAAATGAACAGTTATACACTCATTATTTCATCAGCACCACCAATCTCCAAGGCAAGAATTGCCTTTCACACTGATGAGACCATGTTGTTGTTGTTAGGTGTTGAGTCCTGTCTGACTCATAGCAACCCTTGTAGGGTTTTCAATGGCTGATTGTTTCGGGATTGCCTCAGGAGTGGATTGCCATGTCCTTCTCCCATTTTTATGGTGCTGGGAATCAAACCCAGGACCTCAGAGACTGCAGAGCGGCGCTCTACCAGATGAGCTAAATCGCAGCCCCCATTATTTAATCTCCACCACTAATCTCAGAGGCAAGAATTGCCTTTCACACTGATGAGACCACAGGCATGAAGATTTCAGGGGATTTGTTCCAAATCAAATAGCTAGTATGTGGCAGCACATTCTAGACTCAAAATTTGATGCTAATTAAGGCTTCCGACCCATTTTCTGTGCTATAAATAGGTTCTTCTCTAACCATCCAGCAATGAGCACACAGAACAAACTTGGGGTTTTCAGACAGAAAAGGTATTGTTGTGTCATCTGGTGGCCCTTGCTCTGTCACTCCTGCCCTTGCCATGTCAGTTCCAATCTCAAAACAAGTGGTGTCCTCACCAAAATTAACCTGGAAAAAGCACATGTGTGGTGGTGCATGCCTATAATCCCAGCACTAAGAAGGCAGAGGCAGGAGAATTGTGAATTTGGGGCCAGCCTGGACCACATAGTGAGACCCTGCCTTAAATAAAAGAAAAAAAGGAAGGAAGGAAGGAAGGAAGGAAGGAAAAGGAAGGAAGGAAGGAAGGAAGGAAGGAAGGAAAAGGAAGGAAGGAAGGAAGAAAGGTAGGGAAAGGGAAAGAAAGAGAAAGAGAGAGAGAGAGAGAGAGAGAGAGCAAGCAAGCAAGTGAGCTGGGAGCAATGGCACATGCCTGTAATCCCAGAAGCTCGGGAAGCAGAGGCGGGAGGATCTCAAGTTCGAGACAGGGCACTCTGTGAAATTTAGTGAGACCCTACCTCAGCACTATTTCTCTTGCATTTTTATGGCCATTATTAAGTAAAATAAGAGCTTTGTGAACACAAGTACTTCAATAGTTCAACAATTGATCTGATTACCAAGGGGACTACTAAGTGGCTATCAGGTAGATATCTTATAAAGCATGGATACACTGGACAAAGGAATGACTTGCATCTTGGGTGGGTCAGAGCACATTGTGCTCAAAAAAGTAAAAACAATGAGCTCAAAAAAGTAAAAAACAATGTGCTCAAAAAAGTAAAAAAATGGGCCCCGGTTGAAGTTCAGTGATATAGCACTTGCAGAGCATGCAAGTGTGAGGCCTTGGGTTCAACCTCTAGTACCACGAAAGAAAAGAAAAGAAAAGGAAAGGAAAAGAAAAGAAAGGAGAGGAGAGGAGAGGAGAGGAGAGGGAGAGGGAGAGGGAAAGAGAGAGAGAGAGAGAGAGAGAGAGAGAGAGAGAGAGGAAGAGAAGAGAAGAGAAGAGAAGAGGAGGAAAGGAAAGACAGACAGACAGCCCACATTCCCATGAATGCTTGTAGTTACTCCATATGGAACTGTGGCCGTCTACTGGAAGAGAAGCAACCTATGAACCATTTTTTTCCTAATTATGTTAACACTGGAAGCTAGGAAATCATAGACTTTCTTACTCTGGATTTTTATTGTCACATAGAAGACTGTTGACATACAGCAGCAGGGGTGGCTTCAGCCTCCTGGATAAGCAGACTACCTCCTAAATCCAAATAAAATCACCTCAGAGCATCAGAGCAATTTTGCAGAGGTGGTGCTGGAAATTGAAACCAGGACCTAACGCATGGTAGGCAAGTGCTCAGTCACTGAGCTACAGCCTCAGCACTTTTTAAAAATTTGAGAAAGGACCTCTCTAAGTTGCTTAGGCTGGCCTCAAACTTGTGATCCTCCTGCTTTACCCTCCTGTGTGGACTTCAGAGCAATTTAATGGCATTTTACTATCATAAAATATCTTCCAAAATACCCAGGGATTTAGTGGACAGTAAAACAACATACAAGCCTCTACTCAAAGGTAAATCTCCAGGTACTACCACAGTTCCCAGATGTTTGTAGTTTCTTAAAAACTTAAAGATGGGAAAATGAGGCCGCAGCTCAGAGAACCAGGCAAGGCCTAAGAGACAGATCAGGCCACCGGTGCTGGGTTGACGCAGTCCTCCATTTTCCCCTGAGATCAGCCCTCACACCACCTGCCCAATACTAGCACACTCCCTGCAGCCAGGCCCCCTCTGGAAGGGCCTTCTTGCCTCAGTTTCCCCTTCTGTTTTCAGTCCTGCCCTGTCCCCATAGCTGCACCAGTCCTGACATCCATAATAGCTCCTCCCTCCCATGATGCTCCCCCTCTCTCCTCTACTTTCCTTCAGGACTTGCCACCTTCAGTCTCGGCCAGCCCCAGGGCCCTCCCTTCCTCACTGCACAGCAGCCAGGTACCTCCCCTGCTCTCTTCTTGAGAGAGGAAGTACTGGAGCTGACTTAGAACAAAAACATGGAGTCCCAGTGTCCTAATTGCTTGCAAATCTTTTCTACCAACTGTGACAAGGAGCCAGCAGCCTTAGCTGTAGCCCTGGGCTCCCACCTCCCACAGACAGGATCCAGGAACACAAGGGTTCCTGGGAAGAACCACTGAGCTTGCCAGGTAATGACCCAATGTCCTCTCCACTTCCTGGGAGGAGACAGCTTTGCTGGTGGCTAGGAAGTGGCAGGCATCCCCTTGACAGCCAGGCAAAGCTCTTTTCTTCCAGGAAGCAGAGAGAACATGGTCACATCTGCCTCCTGTCTGTGGAAGTGCAGGTGGCTACCCTGCCAACCAGCATGGAGTTAAACTCACTCCCCTTAGACACGCAACGGCTGTGCCTTCCCAGGTAGCATGTGCCTGTCCTTTCTGCATAGTGTCACATTTGGAAGCTTTGTCTATGTTTTTCAGGTAATTAATTCGTTGTGAAAACAAATATCAAGAGAAAGCAAACTTTTCTCCGGGATGCAAATAACCATGGATGCTCTGTGTTTTGTAAGGAGTGCTAAGCACTGCTGGGTTCATGAATGGCTTTATTACACGTGTGAGCCATCAGACATTTAGCTCCCTCCCCATCAACATGAGTGATCTGTAATCACAAACTTTGTGACAGAAAGACAAATGCGGAAATCTCAGGACCAAATTAGTCATAATTAGTATCCATATAGGAAACCCACTAGTAACCTGGCAATTTGCAGCCCAGGGAGGACACATGCGGCATTGTCTTAACAACAAGTTCATCAAACGTGTAATTAGCCACCGGCTACCAGCCACCTTTGCAAACCGAACCTGAGCTGCTGCCAGTCACAGACGGGCCTGCGAATGCCTCTTAGCTGGAAAGGATTCTGAGCAAAAGCTTATGTGGATATGCAAATCAGGGCACACCAATAAGAGCAAATAGCTGTGTTGCTTTGGCTTTTTATGTGAGGGACTCACAATATTTTTTCCTCATTTTAATGACCTTGGACTTCACTCAAGTTACTTTTAGAAGGCAGAAATGGAAGGCATCTGTTTACGTTGGTTTTTAGTGACAGCTATGGCCTATAAAGGGGACTGGGGTTTAGTTCAGTTGGTAGAGTGCAGCTCTGTGCTCTCTGTGGGCCCATGTTCCATCCCCAGCACCAAAAAAACAGAAGGATGTGGCAATCCACTCCTGAAACAGTCCTGAAATAATCAGCCATTGAAAACCCTGTGAGTGTCACTATGAGTGATTCGAAGACACCTAGCAACAACAATGGCCTATAAAGAAAGCATGATCTTGATTCAGCCAATCAGACTTCACAACATAAGGAGTTAATTTCAAGTACACTAGTCCCTCCTTGAGGGCTGGGATTTAGCTCAGTTGGTAGAGAACTGCTCTGCAGTCTCTGAGGTCCTGAGTTTGATTCCCAGCATCCCAAAACTGGGAGAAGGATGTGGCAATCCACTCCTGAGGCAATCCCAAAGCAATCAGCCATTGAAAATCCTATGAGAGTCACTACGAGTCAGACATGACTGGATGGCACCTAATAACAACAGTCCCTCCTTGTCTGCAGCCATACCATTGTGGAGTCCTATCCTGTCAGATCTTGGAAGCTAAACAGGGTCAAGCCTGGTTAGTACTTGGATGGGAGACAGCCTGGAAACTCCAGGTGCTGTAGGCTTTGGAGAAGGACCCACCAACACACTCCCAAAAAAACAATCAGCCATTGAAAACCCTATGAATAGCAGAGAAGTATGACAATAATGTTTTGTTAGCTGTACATAGGGCTGCTATGAGTCAGATCCTGACTAATGGCACCTAACAACAACACAACAGTCCGTCCTTACCTCTAGAAGGTATATTCCAAGACCCCCAATGGACGTCTGAAACTGAGAATAATAACCAAATTCCACATATATTATGTATTTTTCTATGCACACATACCTATGGTAGAGTTTATAAATTAGGCACAGTAAAAGATTAATAACAATAACTCATTATAAAAGAGAGCAAATAAAACAATGTGCTATCATAAAAGTTATATAACTTGTCTTTCTGTTTGTAAAAACTTCTTACTGTACTGTATTAATTCTTCTCATGATGATGATGATGTGAGATGATACTTTCAGGCTTCTCTTTGATAATATCCAAATTGCCTGCACTATTTCTCTTGCATTTTTGTGGCCATTATTAAGTAAAATAAGAGCTTTGTGAACACAAGTACTTCAATACTTCAACAATGGATCTGATTACCAAGGGGACTACTAAGTGGCTATCAGGTGGATATCTTGTAAAGCATGGATACATTGGACAAAGGAATGGCTTGCATCTTGGGTGAATCAGAGCTAGAAGGCTGGTGAGTTCATCATGGTCTTCAGAACAGGTGGCAATTTAAGCCTGATAAATTGTTTATTTCTGGAATTTTCCACTTAATATTTTCAGACCAAATTTGATTGCAGATAAAGGTAACCACAGAAAATAATACTGCGGATAAGGGAGGGGGGCTACTGTGCTTTCAATACAGAAAAATGTTCAAAACCTCAGTACTCATAGCTTAAAACAACCAGTACAGTAAGAAAGGTTTCAGAATTCTCACCTTCCAATTCCAGCATTACAGAAAGAATTAACTGAAAAGTATTGTCTCTGCAAATAAAAAATAATAGTACATCCAATTGAGCATGACCAATAAAGATTAAAGTCAGTGACTTTTTTTTCTAGACATATCTGTCAATTCACTGTAGGACCAATGTAGACTATTTCTCTCAGGAGGTAAGATTACAAAGGAAGAAAAACGTTCTCAGAGCTCAGTTGGTAATTAATCTTTGCATATGACTTCCTCATAGTTCCCATTAATTATCAATATTCAATCATGCATTAAAATGGATTTTTCTTTGACAGAATTTAGCTGTTTATAAGACTTGCTATATCAAACTAACTTCTAATATAATCATCGACTTTGGCCTTGCAAATCTTCATTATATTTTTATATATATTTTAGTGGAAAGGTACATACAAATAAATTAGTAATGGCCACATCAGGGAAATCAAAATGTAAAAAAACTATATCAAAAGCAAACACAGCAAATCAACTAACTGAATATGAGGACTTTACTTGGATTCTGATTCAAACAAACTAAATTTTTAAAAAACTTGACATTCCTTAGATGATTAGAACTTAAGTCCTGATTAAATGCTTAAATATTAAAATGTTTCTTAATTTGTAGGTGTCACATAATTGTGTTTTGGTTATGTTTATGTGTTAGTCACCTCCTGCATCATTGTGGCAGAGAACTTCACCAAAACAAATTTATGGGAGGAATGATTTATTAGGGGATCGTGGTGAGGGAATCACAGTCCATAGAGCCAGGGAGGCATTGCTGGTAGGCAGTCCATGGTGGCGGCCTCTGACAGAGAACCTTACCTCATGGCAGATCAGGAGCAGAGAGCACTACTGGAAGTGGAAAGCACTACTGAAGTGTGTACAACCTCTGAAGTCCCACCCCAGTGACTTATTTCCACAAAGCTACATCCTGCCTTCTAAAGTTTCAGAACCTCCCAGGGCAGCACAGCTTGTTGGGGACCAAGTGTTCAAATACATTACCTATGGGGGACATTTTAGATTCAAACCATGACAGTTTAAATGTTTATGGATGTGATGATGTCTAAATTTTGGAAAGAGTGAGGGAATAGATAAAATAATATTGGGCATTCATTGCTAAATGTACATGGGAACTTCATATATATCTCTTTAGCCAAATATTATGTTTTTGGTTTTTTGTTTTTTTTAATGAAACACACATAAAGCCAACACAAGCATTTTCCTTTTAAAAATTGTTTGCTAGATGTTGTTGTTAGGTGCCATCAAATTGTGTCAGACTCATAGCATTCCTCACAGGATTTTCAATGGCTGATTGTTTCGGGATTGCCTCAGGAGTGGATTGCCATGCCCTTCTCCCATTTTTGTGGTGCTGGGAATTGAACCCAGGACCTCAGAGACTGCAGGGTGGCACTCTACCAAATGAATTAAATCCCAGCCCATTTGCTAGGTAGTAACTACTTAAAAATGAAAAATGAATAAAAATAAAACCTTTTTTTTTAAACAAAACTCAACCAGAAGTATCAACCCAGAGATATGCTGCTTGAATCTGGTTGCCGTTGAATTTCTTGTTGGGCTCACACAGCGTATTATCAAAAATTTGAATTTGTTACTAACAATCAAATTGAGATCTTTTGCCAGATTCCTGGCTTCTCTTGAAAACTCTTAGGATTCGGTGACCCTGGGCTCATGTTCCCACTTGGTAGCCAGTGGGCCAAGCCAAGTGGAAGCTGTCCCCTTTGGAGGGGGCAGAACTCCTGGAGTGCCAGTCCCCACCAGACCCAATGAACATAAGCAGCTTATGAGTTTGGGCTTTGAACACTGCCCTCAAGACAACCCTCTGGAATTATTCAGGGACCCACTTAGTCAAAAGGCAAAGGACTTGAAATCAGCTTTCAGCCATTGTCCTGAGTTACAAGGAAGAATCTACATTTGCAATCAAGTCCCTGTTATCAAAAATGACATCATTCTCTTATTAGAGGCTGGTGGGGACCTAGAAGACCACCTGGAACAATGGTCGATATTCTGGCTACAAATCCAGGAGGATTAAAAAAATTCCCATGCCTCAACTTCAATTAGTTTAGGTGCCATCGAGTCATGTCCAACTCATAGTGACCCTCATTGGGTTTTCAATGGCAGATTGTTTCCGGATTGCCTTGGGAGTGGGTTGCCATGCCCTTCTCCCATTTTTGCGGTGCTGGGAATCACACTCGGGACCTCAGAGACTGCAGAGCAGTGCTCTACCAACTGAGCTAAATCCCAGCCCTCAACTTCAATAGAGGCCTTTAAATCAGACTCTGGGGATGAAGTGTGAATTCATCTAGCCCTACCTCTAGTTGTCTGTCTTCCACCACTATTCCCCAGGGGCCCTCTTCCAGGCAAGCTCAGCTGCTCTTACAGCTCTAAATTGTTCTTACTCTAAATGTGACCCTATCTCCATGCTCTAGCAGATGCTATCCACACCTTTGGAAAGGTCCTCTGTCTAATGTGATCTATTCAAGGCTTCAGGTGCCACCTCCTACACGATGCCTTCCCTGATCCCATGCTGCAAGCAAGACATTGTTCCTTTTTCTGATCCCTCCCCCAGCAATTAACTTAAAACTCTCTTACATTTACTCTGCACTTTGCTACAGCTATTTTATACAGCTACTTTCTATGCATACTAGATTTTAATCTTCTGGATCTCGAAGTTGTGTCTTTATTATTTTATCCCTCCAACATGAAGCTTTGGAAGTAAAATTCCAAGATGTCAATGAAATGAATTAATGTGAATTGCATTAAATGATTGGATCCTGCTATGTAGCCTTGGGTTGGGGTTTAGCTCAGCTGGTAGAGTGCCATGATGCACTCTCTGAGTACCCAGGTTCAATCCACAGCCCCGCAAAAATGGGAAAAGGATGTGGCAATCCACTCCCAAAGCAATCCCAAAACAATCAGCCATTGAAAACCCTGTGAGGGTTGTCATGAGTCTGGCCCGACATGATACCTAACAATGGTAACATGTAGCCTCGGCTGGCCTCAAACTCGTGATCCTCCTGCCTCAGCCTCCCAAGTGCTGAGATCACAGAAGTGCACCACCACACCTCGCTCTCCATGTATTTTTCTAAGTTTGATTTTCATTTTGTTCGTTAATCTCCTAAGGGGGTGTAGGTGGCCAAGTAATAGTTTCACTCGTATAGTAATGAGAGTATTTTGCTCAGTGGTGAAGGAATGAGAACCAGAACCAGAACCAGAAGATCAGCCTGCTGGCTCTCATACCAGCATTTCCTCTTCTCAGTGCCCCCCTGTGTGCATAGCCATCAACCTTTCATGGGCTTATTCCAATGGGATCCTGCAAGGATCGCATCACATCAGCCATCTCAGCTGCCTGGTGATTTCCTGTGCTCAGTGGCTCTGGGATACTGTGTCCTTATTGCCAACCAGGCAGGATTGAGGAGCCTAAAATGAATGCTGCCTGCAGCCATAGCCCTGTGGCATCCGATCCCATCAGATCTCAGAAGCTAAGCAGGGTCAGACCTGGTTAGTACCTGGATGGGAGACTGCCTGGGAACACCAGTAGCTGTAGGCTTGGGAGAAGGACCTGGCAACACCCTCCCAAAAATCAATCTCCCATTGAAAACCCTATGAACAGCAGAGAAGCACTGACAATAGTGTTTCCCCTGTTGTACAGAGGGTTGCTATGAGTTGGATACCGACTCGACGGTACCTAACAACAACAACAACAACAAAATGAATGCTACTGCCCTCCCTGAGCCCTTCCAATGGATGACAACCAAGCAAAGTGTACACAGTAGGTCCTGTCTAATGAATGAGGTTGTTGTTCTTGTTGTTGTTAGGTTCTGTGGAGTTGGGTCCTACTCATTGAGACCCTATGTACAACAGAACAAAATACTGTGCCATGCCCAGCACTATGTCAGTGCTTTTCTGCTGCCAGGTGCTTCTCCCATTTTGGGGGTACTGGGGATTGAATCCAGGACCTCAGAGCTTTCAGAGTAAGCACTCTAGCAACTGAGCCAAACCCCAGCCCTCAATGAATGGTTGCTGCTGTTGTTGTTGTTGTTGTTGTTGTTAGGTGCCATCGAGTTGTGTCTGACTCATAACGACCCTTATAGGGTTTTCAATGGCTGATTGTTTAGGGATTGCCTCGGGAGTGGGTTGCCATGTCTTTCTCCCATTGTTATTGTTAGGTGCCATAAAGTCATGTCCGACTCATAGCAACCCTCATAGGGTTTTCAATAGCTAATTGTTTTGGGATTGCCTTGGGAGTGGATTGCCATGTTCTTCTCCCATATGAATGGTAGTTCTTGCTATATTATTGGTGCTTAAGTATCTGGCTGCCTGCAGCCATAGCCCTGTGGTGTCCGATCCCGTCAGATCTCGGAAGCTAAGCAGGGTCAGGCCTGGTTAGTACCTGGATGGGAGACCGCCTGGGAACACCAGAAGCTGTAGGCTTGGGAGAAGGACCTGGCAACCCCCTCCCAAAAATCAATCTGCCATTGAAAACCCTATGCACAGCAGAGAAGCACTGACAATAGTGTTTTCCCTGTTGTACAGAGGGTCACTATGAGTCGGATACCAACTCGACGGCACCTAACAACAACAACAAGTATCTGGCTAAGTCCAAGTACAGAATGAACACCATGGTTGTTGAGGGCTCTAAAGCAATCATTCACTGGTCTTTACACAAAGTCCAAGGCAGCAGAACATCCTTTTTTCCCCCTGGTACTAAGGGATTGAATCCAGGGTCTCTCACATGCTTTGCAAGTGCTCTACCACTGAGCTATACCCCTAGCCTATTTTTTACTTTTATTTTGAGACAGAGTTTCACTAAGTTATACCTCTGGCCTCAAACTTGAGATCCTTCTGCCTCCACCTTCCAAGTCACTGGGATTACTGGCATGTGCCACCATGCCCAGCTAGAACATACTATTTTTAAAATCCATGAAGCTTTTCAAAAACTAAAGAAAGTTGTGGACCCCCTCCTGAAAAAGGTGCCTATATGTATAATGTTTGCATACCACTTCAGAGACTTCAAGACTTGCTGCAGCTCATCACTTAGTAACTCCTAGCTAAGAAACTGGCCCACAATGGAGTGACTTTGTCCACAGAGGCTTTAGAGATAACCCAGTGCCAGCAACATAGGGCACATGTTGGAGTATACCTGCTACTTACTGGCTGTGTGATCCTGGACAAATTACATTCATGTCTGCTTTTCATTGCCCTTAGATGTAAAACAGGGACACTACATATTTACCCACAGGATATATATATATTTTTAATTTGCAGTACTTGAGGGTTGAGCACATTGTAGGTGCTCAGCAAAAGTTATTTCTACCTCTCCATGCAGAAAGGACTGGAACTCTACTTCACTGATTACTAGGCCAAGAGACCATGCACAGTCAACATATTTGACTTGCCTTTTTAGTGAATCAAAAGACTAATGAAATATGAGGACTTGTACCCTATCCTGAAGGTCAATCTCTTGAATTCTGCCAGGCTGGAGGAAATAATCTGCTGTTAGAAGATGACTTTTCTTTTACTGCAGGACAGAGATGATCTGGCACATTTGAATTGCAATCAAAGGTAAACAGAGCAATCATGAGTCACGAGTCATGACAGAGTATAGCTGGGTGCCTGGTGGATGTGCAGATCCTGTCTTTACATTACCCTGCGGTTCCATTCTCCAATACCACACTGCAAACAAGAAAATTAAATTAAGCATTGTTTAAAATGCCTCAGACAATCATATAAATTTGTATTAAATGAATTTAGTGTCATTTTCTTGTTTGGAGTGGAAGGTGAGAAAACACTGGAGTGGTGGATAGAGTAAATAGCTAACTCGATTAATCCTATTGAAGGAAAGGATGGAGCCACATGAGCAACTTTTGTGTGTGTTTGGTTAATATTTTCCTGAAAATTGCTATTAGCTCTAACTGATCCGAATCAAAACCCACTGTGCAATGTAGCCAACAACTTAATAGCTGAAGTATGGGATAGAAGGCTTTACATGATACTATGCTATTCAAAGAGATGGAACAACATCAAAACCATAAAGGGGCAGGGGAGGACATAAGCTTGACATTTAAAATTCACCAGAGAGAAGATTCAAGCTAGGTAGGGTAGTGGGGTGGTGGAAGGAAAGGAGGGTGGGGACAGGAGCACAGAGGCCACACTGAAGCCTGTTCCACTGGCTCTGCTTTCTGTAATTCATGAACAAGAATAAGAACCTTTGGAGACAGGTGGTAGAGAATCTCAAGGGAAGGGATAGGGATGTAGCTTGGTGGTAGAGTGCTTGCCTAACATGCACAAGGTCTTGGGTTTAATTCATAGCAAAAAATATAAATAAATAAATAAATAAATAAATAAATAAAAACTAATAGTGCTGGGTGCAGTGGCTCACACCTGTAATCCCAACAACTCAGGAGGCAGAGGCAGGTTCAAGGCCAGAGGCAGCCTACGTAACTTAGTGAGACCCTGTCTCAAAATAAAAAATTAAAAATTGCCTGGGGGTACAGTATAGTGGTAGAGCACCTGCAGAAAGTATGTGCGAAAACCTGGGCTCAACTCCCAAGAACAGCAAGCAGGAAAACAAAACAAAACAAAATACAAAAAAACAAACCTCAAAGGAATAAGGTACCATGCAGCAGGCATTTAAGGCCAGTACCCTGAAGACTAAGACAGGAGGACTGTGAGTTCAAGGCCAGCTTGAGCTACATAATGACAGCCTGTCTCAAAAATCAAAACAAACAGAATCTCAAAGGGCCAGGTGTGGTGGCTCATATTTTATAATCTTATTAGTCAGAAGCTGGGGAAAGAGGATTTTGAGTTTGAAGCCAACATGGGCTATATAGTGAGTTCCAGGATAACCCGGGCTATAGAATGAGACCCTGTCTCTGAGTAAGTAAGTACGTAAGTAAGTAAATAAATAAATAAATAAATAAATAAATAAATAAATAGAATCTCAAAGGGAAACCTCATCAACAGCCATGGTTATAGCAGCTGCCATCTTCCCTAGGATCCAGGAAGGCTGGCAAGAGAAGGGGAGAATCCTCATCTTTGACTTCAGCCTGTGGGGTCATTTTTGTTGGGGAGGACTTTTAATCCTTAACTTGAGGAAGGAGAATTTCTTTTCATTTTCTTTCATAGGGGTGTGGAAGGAGGCTGAGAGCAGGTATCCCGTGAAGCAGACCACAGTGGCCTCTGCGGAGGCCTTGCCTCAAAGCCCATGTCTCCCTTTCTGTGTGTTGGGCCCAATGAGGCTGAGTCACCAAGGACAAAGGAAGATGTTCTGAAGGGCTTACTGGGTCCAGGGCCGAGGGGTCTCCCTTCCTGAGACAGTGAGGCCAGGGAAATGTTACTCCATGGTCTCATCCAAAGGTCCATAGACTTGAAACCTGGAAGTTTGTGGTTGGAATCCTGACTTTGCCAACTTACTTGCTTTAAGCAGAAAACTGTGCAGAAAATTAAAGCTATTGTGGAGGATTGAAGAAGCTGATGTTTGTAAAGTGTTTAGGAGTTTTCCTTCCAGTACCAGGAAGTAAAGGCCACTTTTAGTATTATTGCTAGAAATTCTCAAATTCCCACCCAGGAAATGTGGGCCTACATAAGAAAAATTAATCACATATGACAATTCAGACTATATCACACATTTTCCAGAAAGAATTTCAGGTTGATCTATAATGTGAAAAACAGTATCAGATAGAACCATTAATGATAGGAACAGAGCAGAGACCATCTACGGAAGCAGAGGAAGCTGTCTTCCAGGAACTCTCTAAAAGGAGTTAATTAGTGTTTCTGAGGATTGATTTTGGCTTTAAATCTCTAGGTGGCTAAGGCAAGGAGGACAGTATGTTGGGTTTCACACACACCACAGAACATACATAGACACACACACACAAATAAAGAGAATTTCTTTTCTGGGAACTACCTTTCAGGATAAATTTATGATATGGTTTCTTTTGTTGGTGTTGTTTTGTTTTTCGAGACAGGTTCTCACTATGGTGCCCAGGCTGGCCTGGATCTCTGGATCCTCCTGCGTCAGCCTTGAGTGCTGTGATTACAAGCATGCACCACCACACCTGGCTTTACAGTATGGCTTTTTGAATGTAGTATATTTAGTAACACAATAATGCTTTCTACTGTGGTTTTAAATATTCATAATGCTCATAGCTAAATCATAGCTTTGCAGAGAGGGAGCACTGGCTGAGAAAATGTAACAAATATTTTGCTTTCTCCTGACTTTTTTTTTTTTTAATGAAGTGAGAGGACAGAAATGATCTAGGATAATGGATAATAAACATGTCATTTAGCTATACCTCTACAATTCTCTGCCAGCAGCCGTACCACTGTGGCATCTGATCCTGTCAGATCTTGGAAGCTAAGCAGGGTTGGGCCTGATTAGTATTTGGATAGGAGACTGCCTGGGAACACTAGGTGCTGTAGGCTTGGGAGAAGGACCCGGCAATCCACTCCCAAAAAACAATCAGCCATGGAAAATCCTATGAATAGCAAAGAAGCACAATAGTGTTTTGTCTATTGTACAAAGGGTTGCACTTAACAACAACAGCAACTACAATTCTCTGGCTGGTACTGAATCACTGTCCATTTGCAACAGAAATCCCTAGTAAAATTCTATAGTGACAATGTTTGATGGTAGTAGTTGAACTGGGAGCTATTTGTTTTAATCACAAAGTGGGAGGGCAGTAAGGAGACATTCTGCTGACCCAGCCCTGCCCTATTTATTTAGCAGACTAGATGAAGGATATTAGGACATACATATAATGAGGGTAAAGTAAGAAAGTAGGGGGCAAAATAGAAAATACATGAACAACTTTCATTTTGACAAGTTCAATAAAAACCACCTATCAAACTGGGCATAGTGGCACAAACCTGTAATCCTAGTTAGTTGAAAGGGTGAGGCAGGAGGACAGCAAATTCAAGACCAGCCTGGGCTACATAGTTACATAGTGAGAACCTGTCTCAAAACAAACAAGCAAACAAACACCCCACTTATCATGAACCAGTAGTTAGTAGTCATTTCCTACAAAGCTAGAAGGAAATGGTGATAAATGATCTAATCTACCTCAGGAAACTAAAAATAGAACTATCATACAACCCAACTATACCACTACTGGGAATGTACACAAAGGGAGACAAGTCATCATACCACAGAGACACCTTCATCTCCATATTCAATGCAGCACTTTTCACAATAGCATGGATATAGAACCAACCAAGGTGCCTATTAACAGAAGAATGGATAAAAAATTATGGTACATATACACAGTGGAATACTACTCAGCAATCAAAAAAAAAAAAAAAAAAAAAAAAAAAAAAAAAAAAAAAAAAAAAAAAAAAAAAAAAAAAAAAAAAAAAAAAAAAAAAAAAAAAAAAAAAAAAAAAAAAAAAAAAAAAAAAAAAAAAAAAAAAAAAAAAAAGAAAGAAAGAAAGAAAGAAAGGATGTATTTGCACCAAAATGGATGGACCTGGAGAAGATCATTGTAGGTGAAAAAACACAAACTCAAAAAGGGAAATACCATATGTTGCCACTCATGTAGGAGCTGAATCTTACTCAAAAGAAGAAAAAATCCTATACATAAGTTGATATATAAAAAATGCACAGTTAAACTTAGTGAAGACAGGACAATATAAACAGTAAAAGAAAGAGGGAGGGAAGTAGCAGAGGAAAGCAAAGGTTGCAGAAGTTGGGATGGGAAGGAGAATCAATATAGAGGGATATAAGGGGAGCGGATAATCTCAATGTAAACAATGCAACTTCATGAGTACATTGGAAAAATAGGGGAATATAACCCAAATATGCATTTGAGTTTTACTACATATTAGTCATAAATAAACCTTGTAAGTTGATAAAAGTGTAACCAAAAATGATATAATGGTTGAATAATGGAAAAAGCCAAAGCTATATTACTTTGTACCCCACCATCATTTACCAATAAAGGAAGGGGAAAAAAGGAAAAGAAAGAATAAAATTGCTCTTAAAGAAAAAAAATAAAGAAAAAGAAAAGTGATCTAATCAATCAATTTAATAGTAGCCACTAAGATAATATAAATCAGTACAAGTTAAGGAGTTATTTCAGTTAATCATTGCAATAATTTTGAAATGAAGACAGGGATTCTAATCTTCTGGGCAAGTCTGGGAATTTATAAATAATCTTGCTAAAAGTATTTTTTGCTTATCCATTCAACAAATATTTTTCAGCACCTACCATGTGTCAGACACTCTTCTGGGCCATTGAAATATATCAGTGAACAAAACAAAGACTCTAACCCTTGAGTAGCTTACATACTCAGAGGGGAGATTGACAATGACAGTACACTCGACAAATAAGTAAAATATGGCATGTTAGTAGTTGATAAGTGTTGTGTGCTGGGGGAGAAGGAAGGAGAAAGGGAGTTGAGGGCTCAAAGTTGAAAAGGTACAATGTATTTATTTATTTGTTTGTTTGTTTGTTTATGTGGTGTTAGGGATCAAAGCCTAACACCCTCAGGGCCTTGTGCACTGCATGCTGAACATGTGCTCTACCACTGTGCTATACCCTCAGCCCCAAGATACAATTTTGTCTTTTTTTTTCCCCTTCAATGCTGAGGACTGAACTCAGGACTTTTCACTTGCAAGGCAAGCACTCCACTATTGAGCTAAATCCCTAACCAACCAATACGGTTTTAAACAGAGTGATCAGGTATACCCTGTTGAGAAGGTGACATCTGAGCACAGACCTGAAGGAGACTAGGGAAGTGTTAAGGACTGTCGGACGAATCTGGGGTTCATGGTGGATTTGAACTCCAATTCAATGCATCCAAATCTCAGCTCTCCCCCAGTCTCCATGCTCATTGCTCTGTCTTACTGTTTCCATCTCGGTGAATGGCTTCACCATTCATCTGTGCAGGCATTAAGAAATGAAGGTACCATGGAGGGCTCTGAGCCATGTGGTCTAGAATAACAGCTTGGACCCCACTGCCCAGGTGCAGCTCCCAGCTCTGCTATGTACTGGCCTGCACCTGTTTTCCTCATTTATAAATCAGGGAGGATGAATTTACTGCCGCATGGAGTTACTGTGTGCATTAGCAGAATCACTGCCCATAAAATACTGAGACTAGTGCCAGGAACACAAAAGGGTTCAATAAATAATGGCTCTTCTCAGTGCCCCATAAAACACCTCTGGGTCCTGTTGCATTTTACCTCCTGGTTATCCATCAAATCTACCCACTTCTCTCCTTTGACACCACCATCTTAATCCAAGCTACCATCATCTCCCCCAATTTAAAATCCTTCCCTTGCTCTTTGGATAAACACAAACAACAGTAGGGTCATCAGGGTCATCCATGGTCATACCAGTTGCTTCAACTTCATCTCACGCCACATACGCCACACACCTGGTCACCTGCTGGGCTTCACCTTCCTCACATTCAGTTTCTCCCTCCTGCCACACAGCCTTAGTTGCTGATTCTCCCCACTCTCCTTCACCTGGGCAAGCCCTGCTGAGCCTTCAGTTCTCAGCTAGAGCTCTCCAGCCAGGAAGCCTCCTTTGACTCCTTGACTGACTCAGTCATCCTTGTACTATGTGACTCCTCTGTACAGTTGTCCAGAGGCTGGGCATGCGTTTCCCTTCCTACCAGGCTAGAAGCTTCCTGAGCACCATGCTTATCAGTACCCTTGGCTGTATTTCCACACTGGGAACAGGCTGGCCCCTGATAGACTTGCCATCAACACTCACTTAAAGACTGATAGAGTCCCAAAATAACCATCTGTGACCAAGGAGGTTTGAATCATCCCCCAATGGCACAATCCTCAAATTGGCAACATGAAAGTATCCAATGAAGAAAACAATACAATCTTTGCTTTTGCAAGTTTGAGCCTAGCTGGTGAGAAACATCTGAATACTGACATCATATCACCATGATGAACTGAGCTGAACAAAAAATAATTAATGGGTCAGAAATTGCAAAATCATGTCACAAATAATGCCCAGTAAAGCTTTTTAATGAGCGAGGGGAGTTTGGAGACAGTCTTAAAGAAGGTGAGGATGCAAGGAGGGAGGGGTACATCTTTACTCAGTTTTCGAATTAGAAATTATTCTCATTCAATATGATTCAGCCCAGGGCATGGCTGGGGTGCTGTGTTACTAGAATCAAATCCTGTGTGATCTTAGACAAATTACTTTGACTCCCTGTATCTCAACTTCCTTATCTGTAAGATGAAGGCAATAACAGTACCTACCTTAAAGGGATATTGTAAGGATTAAAGCAGTTCATACATGTAAAGAGCTTAGTGCTACCCAACATGAAATAACACTGCATATATGTCTGTGCCATTTTTGTTGGTTGTTATTATTTTACTTGTGCAAAGAATGGCAGGACTGAGGCAAAGAAGTGTTAATTAATTCCTACAAATGGGCTGTATGGTGTCTTGCTAATGCTAACCAGTTTTACTGGGGAAGACTGTGAGCCCAGAAGAACAGAGCACTCAGTCTGTTATCCTGTCAACATTAATCTCAACTACCACAATGCCTGGCACCAATATGCCCTTAATAAATACTTGTGGAATGATGTTTTTTACCATTTATGATAATGCCTACAATATTCTTATCACTGAACTAAGTGCTTTACATGTGTGATCATATTTAATCTTCACAATAAATCAATTAGGTAAGCACTATTACAGTATCATTTTTGCTTTTCAGACTAAGTTTAGGAAAACTAGTTTACATAAAGGCAAGCAGCCTGCTCAACTACTTGGCAGATCTAAATGTGAATATCAACAGCCTGATTCCAGAGCTCTGAACTGATTCTCCAGAATGAATGGACAGATGAATGAATGAATGAGCGATCAGTTAATGAAGTTAAAGTATTATCAACAGCAAGAATTAGAAATAACCACAGACAGTAATGCAAAAGTATGACCTCAGTTTAAAAATAAATAAAGTTCTTGGGGACAAGATAATGGAGACAAAAAATTTACTTTGAAGCAAATATGAAACATGGACACTGGGAGCTAAGGGCCTGGAAGTGAGATTAAGGAAGGTCTTGCTGCCTGGAAGTTTACCCCAGGGTTTCTCAAATGCTCTTTTGCACAAAGGGATTGGTGTTGAGTAGTACTTCATGCTCAAATTTTTCCCCTCCTTGGGAACTGCTGTGAGAGTGTAAGGAAAACTATGAGCTGGCTCACATAATGTGCTGACATGCACAAGTATTAACATTTTTGGAGACGCTAAAGACTCCCAAAGCCTACTACAGACCTAGGTTAGGAGTCCTCCTGGAACAAACCAAACCTTTTACAAACTCGGACACCCATCAATTTTGCTGGCTAATATCCAAAGCAAATAAAGCCAGGATCAACCCTCCTGCCAATGCATAGTCCCCCAAACCCAGATTCTACAGCTCTGAGATAAGATCCTAGAGTTCCCAGGGAAGAGGAAGAAGCAGGTAGTTTTCTGCAGGAGCATGGGAACATGTTGCTTTTAAGCCCCACATTTTCATGAGGTAAAGAAAACTCGGTATAAAGCCATGGTTCTATCTCTAACTCAATTAAAATCATAGGGAAAATTTAAAATAATCCCAGAAAATGGGAGTGCATAGAATTGCCCCAGAATTCAGTAAAGATCTATGTGAAGGACATAGTGAAAAATTCTGGGTGAAAAATTATAATCCATTTCACATTCTTCACTACTGTAAGGAATTGCCCACAGTAAATATTTCGCACACTCACCTGGGTGTCAGGGTGCATACTTGTAATCCCAGTAACTTGGCAGCCTGAAGTAGTGAGGATCACGAGTTCAAGGACAGAAACAGCTTGTGCAATTTAGGGAGACTCTGACTCAAAATTTTTAAAAAAATTAAAAATGGGCTGGGGCTGCAGCTCAGTGTTGAAGCACTTGCAAAGTATGTGTGTGAGGCCCTGAGTTCAGCTCCCAAAGTACCAGGAAAAAATAAATTTCACACACCTGACTAATGTTTGTTCAATTTATAAGGAAGAAGATGGATATTTAATCTAAAAAAATTTAAAGTTTAAGCCATAATGTTTCCAAACATGCATTTGGCTAATGCTGAATATCACATTCCTTATAACCTGTTGTTCAAAGGCATTTTGGAATCTTACTTGAAATGTAAAATAAGTCATCAACCATTAGAGAAAAAGTTGATTTTTTTGAATCAAAAAATGGTGTTCCAATATGGTGTTCCTTCCTATTGATATGAAGAGACATAAAATATCCTTCCAACAGAGAAAGCAAAAAGCCTGCAACTGAGGAGAAAGTTTCTCTTTTATAGAATTAAATTTTATTTTCAACCATCAGAAGAGCCTTTGGGGTTTGCTTTTTAGTTTTTACTTATTATTTTTAACCTTCCATTGTAACCAGCTGGATGGTAAGAAATGGGAAATATAGACAATTAAGTGGCCATGTGTTCTGTGTGACCCCCACAGTCTTCACTGACTTTTTCCACTGAGATGACTGGTTAGTCCACCTGGTCAAAATGCTGATGTGCCACCAGTGCAGGCTGGTTACCACAGGAATCTTGTCTCTGAAACTCCTCTCTGGGGAGTGCCACGTGGCTCTTGTCTCCTCTCAGCCATGCCCTGGGCAGCTTTGTATTGTTGAATTTGAACTACTGAGGGCAGTTTGCCCCTAACCTTCCTAGGTTTCCCTTGTCAGCCAGACTTCCCGAAGAGGAAAGAGAGAGCATCCCTGAGAAATTCTAAGGTAGGAGGTTAATTGGAAAGAATGATGCTACAGGGAGACCCGCTGCTCCAAACTACATGGCCCCACTGTAAGGGACAGGCAGAGGGTGTGTGGAGATCAGCCCAGAGCTTCATCCTCCTCAGAATGGTCGGCAATTCCTAAAAGAAATGTTGTTCTTTCTAGTAAACAGTTGCTTTTAATGGACACCTACTCCTGGGTGAGTTTTTGTTCCCTTAAAAAGACTCAGCCTCGAAAATGTGATCCCTGGGTGACCAGTGTCCAGGAATCTGGGCAGCAACAGGGCCACCATTTCAGAGCTCCCTAGGCAGAGAGGGGACCATTTATGTTGAGGCACTTCAGTGAAAATTGTCACACTTTATGTTGCCGTGAAATAACAATCAGAAGCTGGTAGAAGGCACACAATTTCCCCTGCCCCGTTGTCCCAAATGGCAGACCTACAGACACAGCTTATGCTAATAATATTTTCATACTAAAAAGGAAATATGCCATTGCCCATTATTGTGTTTTGGATGTCATTCTTTTTCCCCATTGGGGGAAAATTTAAAGGCAATTTTGTTGTTTCCCTTTCCTCAAAAATGGATCTGAAATGGCAATAAGTCCCCGTTACAAGAACCTTCTAGTGAATTTTGAAGACTAAAGTGTAGGTAACACTGTTTGCCCCAGCCTCTAGCAGGTTAGCATGATGGCCAGGAATTCAGCCACCGACCCAGTCCTGCTCTGGCCTCAGCCAGCTCCTCATCCTTCTTAGCCTGTATTCAGTCTTGCAAACCCAATGCAGTCTCTGTTAATGCAGGCTCAGAGTCACCTCTCACGCACCAGCTTCCCGTGGAATTGTCCAGGCTGCAGCTGGTTCTGGCTCACGCACAACCAAGGAGGAAGCCCTCTCCTCTGTCCAAGGCACAGCACTTTAAAACCCAAACAAACCACCACAAACCCAACACAAAACAGTCTCTACACTCTCCCTACTTTTAGCCCTCTCCTACCCCACAGGAGTGATGTGGTTCAAAGCCCTTCCTTCTTCAGAGTGATTTCTAGTAACCTCGAGAGCCGTTTTTCTAATTAAATAAACCTCATTTTGTCTAGCTTCCTGGTCAGCATTTTGAACCCCCTACAGATGGGTCTGAAGGATTAACAGCAAATCCTCCTCGACCTAGCTCTGGCAGATGGGCGGCATGTGTCTGATAAATACTCGGATGGGGCTTGCTTCCTCCTGTTCCTAACAGATAGATAGAACACCCAGCAAATTAATTTTAAAATGGTGCCCCTCACAACCCTTAGAAGGCAAAGGAGGCCAAACACAAATGATATGAATTTCATATGTGGAACACATTATCACCTCCCAATAACTGAGAAAAATAACCTGTTGGGTGAACAAGGCCTCAGGAAGAGGCTGGGTCGGCAAGTTTGCCCTTAACCAGACAGCAGGCCATGGAGGCAATGATTGGTCTCACTTTCCTGTCTCATGCTCATTTGCATGCAGCCCTTTCCTGTTAGAAATAGCCTTTCGGCTTTTGTGTTTCCTTTGTGGCAAACCAGGTGCCTCTGGAATCTGAGGGTGGATAGACCAGAAGATGGAACTGGTATGGTTTTCATGTTTAAGAAAAAGAGGCAGCTGGTGGATATAACAAAGAAAGAACAAAACATCTTCTCCAATCCTTAGAGATTTTTGCATTTAAGGACTGATGGTCTATCAGTCTGTTCCAACTTGGAAAGGGAAAGGTAACCCTCAGCTCGGGGAAAAGGGACTAATACTCGCAATGTCACTTGTGAGATGCTCTTCACTTGAGAAAAGTGCACCCATGTTGGAAGCTCTGCAGAATAGCTGGCAATGCTCAGCACTGCCAGCCAAAGGTGTGCCCTCCCTCTTACTTACTGACTACATAACCCCAGGCCTCTGTGACTTCATTCTATAAGGTGCAATGAATACTACCTTAACTTCCCTCCTGAAAAACCTGAGCCCAGTCAAATATTGTCATTCAGCATTAGAAGCTACGTTATGTATCCCCAGTACCTGGACAAAACAAGTGGAGGAGATGTTATTCTTCTCATCCTATACAAATGAGGAAACATGTTCCTGTTGAAAACCTAGGGCAGTTGCTCGGTAAACATTGCATAAAAGAGTAAAAGATGGAAAGACTGGAACTCAGTCATAGGGGTCACCTCCCTGAGAACAGATGCTCACTTCCTGAAAGGAGAGGAGAAGCCAGGTTGCTGGACACTGTATCATTTCTCTATATAGACAACCACAAGTGATACAGGTGGCAGTTGTTGATAATTCCTCCATTGTTGGAGAAAATTGGCCTGCAAAGGTTGAGGTGGCTGCCCAAAGGTAACATGGGAATTCCGAGAACAAGTCAGATCAAGAATCCAGGTTCCTTTTTGGCTCCTGTTCCTGGCACCATACTATGCCCTTATTAGCTTTATTTTCCTTCATACCCAGGGTGACCAGATGTCCACTATTGCTCAGGAAAGTCCCCTAAGTTTATATCTATGGTCTTAAAGTAATTATTATTATTATCTATTTCTATGCAGTGCTGGGGATTGAACCCAGGGCCTTGCTCATGCTAGGCAAGTGCTGTAACACTGTGCTACATCCCAAGCCCTACCCAAAGCAATTATTATGAATACCTTCTTTCATATCAAAAAGGAAAATAGTTTGAATGATAAAAATTGCCACCTGATATATGTTTTTTATCATTTATCTCCCTCACTAGAATGTGAGCTCTATGACAGCAGTTTTATTCACTACTGCACCCTCAGTGCTTTAAATGGTACTGACATTTAGTAAGTATTCAATAAATATTTATTGAATTAATTAATTCATATACTTTATTTGTTTGTTGTTTATTTATTTATTGGTGGTGGGGGGGATCAAACTCAAAACCTCAAGTATACTAAGCACATGCTGTACCACTGAGCTATATCCCCAGCCTAATTCATGTATTTTAGATGAGTGAGATTGATGAATTCAGAATAGTATTTGTTTGTTTGACTTTTGAAATAAGGTCTCACTACGTAGCCCAGGCTGGCCTAGAACAAGCCATCCTCCTACCTCAGCTTCTCAAGTACTAGGATTACAGGTGTGCAAATGATTTCCAAATAGTACTAATGAGCTAACATAATAAAATGGGTTTCCATTTTAGCTCTAGGGAGATTAGCCCTAAATTTTAGGTTCTTCATGGAAAGAGTGGGGCAAGTAGCAATGCCAGCTCTGACTAGGAGCAAATGTGCTAACATACAGTCAATATATGAAAATGCCTTCAAAACTCCAAAATGCTGTTCAAAGCACTACTTAATTTTACTTCAACAATTACGAAACAGTGCTTTTTTTTTTTTTTTCAAAATTAGATGGCATTACTGGTGATTATGGAGGTGGGAAAGCTCATATGCAGACTTTTTTTTTAATGGATTGGGTACATTATACCTTTTCACTTACTCGTACTAAAGACCAATAAGCTAATGCAGGCTTTGCAAAAGAATATTTTACAGGGCTGTGTTTAAAAGATGACTTTTTGCAGATTCCATTTTTAGGAAGGAGGAAGTGATGCATACTACTTTTCTATTTATTATTTCTAAGCCCAGCTGGCTCCCTACTTTGGCCTTTCTGGGTGTCCCAGGGTAGCTCTGGAGTCTGGCTACTTGGAGCAGCTACTTGGGTCCCATTCTCAAAGGCCATCCATAACACACACTGTAAGTCAAAACAGGGTTGATCTAGGACTTTCTATCTTGTCCAGGGTTGTTCCTAGAGCAATTAACAAAACAGAAGGCCTAATTAGGAGCATTTGGGATTTACTACCAACTTTAAAGCAATCTTGAGACCTTTTTGAAGGAAAATGAGGTTCTCCTCCACACACACTAAGATCCTCCAAGCAGGAATTTGTCAAAGGTTGTCTAAAGTGGCAGCCTGGCAGCTAATTTTCAAGCCTCTCCCAACAGAACCAACCTCTCCTCTTAGAAGGGCTTTCCCCCTATCTTGAAAAATCTAAGTAGCCAAGCAGGGAAACATAATTTTGATAACTTGAGGCTTAACCCTTTGGAATTGACTTTCTTTGTTGTTAATTTGTAGACTTACTTCAGTCTACAATGAGTTTTGCTTTTGATGTTTTTTCTCTTTTAAAAGACCTAATAATTGTAGTACTGGAGATATCTATTGAATATACCATGGACTGCCAAAAGAACCAACAAATCTGTCCTAGAAGAAGTGCAACCAGAGTGCTCCTTGGAAGCAAAAATGGCCAGACTGCGTCTTACATATTTCGGACATGTAGTCAGAAGAGAACAATCCCTGGAGAAGGACATCATGTTTGGAAGAGTGGCAGGTCAACGCAAAAGAGGAAAACCCTCCACCAGATGGATTGACACAGTGTCTGCAACAATGGGCTTAAACATAAATAAAATTGTTTGCCTGGCACAGAATTGGCAAGTGTTTCGATCTGCTGTACATAGGGTCGCTATGAGTCGGACTCGACTCGACGGCACCTAACAACAACAACAACAACAACAACAATAGCTCAGAACATGTTCTTTCTCATGCTTAGGTCATTACCTCCAAAGCCCTTCATATAGTATGCAATTAGCAAGTCCCATGTTCTTTGCATTGTGAGAAACACCAAGAAGACTAACAGTGATATCAATTGTCTTCTCAGTCTCAACATCACTCATAGGAAGAGAAATGCAATTTAAAACTGTACCAAGGAAGCTGGGTTTACCTATCAGAGTGGCACAGACCAGCAAACATTTGGTGCTGTGTGGACCGAATGTGGAAGTAGGCAGTGGGACACAGTGCTGGGGCTTTTAAGTTGGTGCATCCTCTTGGGAAAGCAATTTAGGAATATCTGTCACTTTCACTTTGACCAAGGAATTCCACTTCCAGGAATTTTTCCTACTGATATACTGGTTTTGCAGAAATAGGTATATATTGCAATTGGAAACTGATTAAATGAATTGTTGCTGTTGTAAGGTGCCTTCAAGTTGGGCCCAACTCATAGCAACCCGATGTACAACAGAATGAAACACTCTCTGACACTATTGTCAGTGTTTCTCTTCTATTCCTAGAGTTTTCAATGGCTGATTGTTTTGGGAATGGCCTGCCAGGTCCTTCTCCCAAGGCTACAGCTTGGTACTCCCAGGCAGTCTCCCATCCAAGGCCTAACAAAGCCCAATGAGATGGGACGCTGGGGAAGTATGGCTGTAGACAAATGAATTATTAGTATAGTCATTAAAAAAAGAGAAAGCTTTTACACAGATCAATATGGGGTGATCTGCTAGACAGATCACTAGGTTAGAAAAACAATAGGAGAACATGTGCAGTATGCTACCTTTCCTCAGTGGGGGAGGGGTGATGATAGATTCCAGAAGCACATAAAAATAAGTTTGAATATACATAAAATGTCTCTGGAATGACATCCAAAAATTAACACAATCTTTGAGTAGGAGAACTGGGTGTCTAGGGAACACATATAAAAGCAATCTTTCTATACTCTTTGGTTACTTCTTGAGCTCTGCATGCTGAATAAGCAATTAATGTACTGGAGATAAGCAAATAGGTAAAGTGTCTTCAGTGGCCATTGTGCATTGTAGATACCACCACTTTAGGCACCAGGATTTGCTTGGTCTACTTGTAATGCACTATATTCCCAATTTCCATAATTGTCAAGCAAAGAGATACTATGTTGCATTTCCAAAGTGGTTTCAGGTAGAGGATAAACCTAAGAGTTTAAAATTCATTAAACGGCATCTGTCAATAAAAACATTCTAACTTCTTAACTCCTGAAGAAAAATAAAAATAAAATGGCATATGTTGTTGTTGTTGTTAGGTGCTATCCAGTTGTGTCCAACTCATAGCGACCCTCATAGTGTTTCAGGATTGCCTTGGGAGTGGATTGCCACGTCCTTCTCCCATTTTTGCAGTGCTGAGAATTGAACCCAGGACCTCAGAGACTGCAGAGCAGCACTCTACCAACTGAGCTAAACCCCAGCGCAAGATGGCATATAGATGAACTTATTAAGGTACCTGGAATCAGAAATCTATCTTTAAACCAGATCCTAAGAGTTGCTCTAAAGGATGATAACCATATCCAAAAGATGGTGTGTGTATTTTTTTAGTACAAGAGGGTTGAACCCAGGGCCCCACATTTGCTTTGCAAGTGCTCTACCATTGAGCTATACCCCTAGCCCATTTTTTACTTTTTATCTTGATACAGGGTCTCTCTAAATTACACAGGCTGTCCTTGGCCTTGAACTTGTCATCCTCCTACCTCATCCCCTCAAATCACTGGGATTTCAGGGATGTGCCATTGAACCTGGCTAAGATTGTATTTAAAGCAGAAGGTATGTTTATTTTCACATGCCCCCCATAAAACCATTTCATGAGTCATCTCCTTCATCCTCTACTAGATTTTGTTGTTGTTATTTTGTTCTGGATTGTGGAGATAGTCTCACTATGTAGCCCAGACTAGCCTTGAACTCTCAATCCTCCTGTCTCAGCCCCCTGAAATGCTGGGATTACAGGTGTATGCCACCACACCTGACCTCTATCTGACTTTTATGACTTTTAGTTTGTATTCAGTAGTTAGCCTATGGTGTTTGTTTATATGGGCCACTATTTCTTGTGGCTAACCTAAGTATAAGAGCCTTAAACTAAGTTTAGATTCCAGTGCCATATTTATTAGCTATATGACATTAGGCAACTTACTTAATCTCCCTGATCCTCTGTCCCTCATCTATAAAATGGAATAGTCCTAACACTTGGAAGAGCTGTGGGGATGAAGTACACTCATTCATGCAGAAGGTGAGGTGCAGCGGCTGGTGTACACAGCTTTCCATAAGTGGTAATGATCATCTTTGTCATCATTTTAGCTCCTTGGTCTATATCCTTAACTTAATTACTAGTGACATCAGGACTGCCTCTTTTTAAATCAGCCCTTTGCTCACAGCATTAGTGCTGCTAATGGTGAGCACTGAATAAAGGCTGACTGGTTCATATATCTCAGGCACAAGGGAGCTCAAAAGATCTCTTAGTTTAAGTCCAGCTCTTTGTGCAAGTAAGACATTAGCCCTATTTTATAAAAGGTAGAATTGGACTCCAAGAGGGAGCCAAATAATTTAGATTTTTACTTTACTTTTTAAAGCACAGTTCTGTGGGGCACACCTATAATCCCACCGATTTAGGAGGCGAAGGTAGGAGGATACTGAGTTTGAGGCCAGAGGCAGCATGAAGAACTTAGAAAGATCCTATCTCAAAATAAAAAGTAAAAATCGGGCTCAGTGGTAGAGAGCTTGCCTAGCATGTGCAAGGCTGTGGATTCAATCTCCAGTACCAAAAAAAAAAATTACAAAAGTTAACTGAGTATATTTATTCCTTCTCATGGTATTCAAATCTATATTTCTTGATATGTTTTGTATTAGTTTCTCTCTCTTTTCATGCTAATTTCCAAGATACAATTTAAAATACTCTCATTGTTTTTATGAAATGAGGTCAGATGATCAGATGGAGGTTCTCAGAGTTGCGAGGGGCAGAGAGCATTGTCTGTATCTTTCAGTGTGGAACCCCAGACCTCCCCTAAAGTAAGGAGGTCAGAGTTTTCTGTGTATGGTATTGGCAGCCAACAACTTTTGAAAGGTTTTTAGGACTGATACTCAATCTACTGGGGCCACTGGCAAAAGATAGAATGTTCTGCCTCTTGAAAAGTCTGGTGTGTTGTCAGTTTTCAATGGCTGAGACAAAATACCTGGGATAAACAACTGAAAAAGAGGAAGCCAGGTGCAGTGATATCCACCTATTATCCTAGCAATCAGGGGGCTGAGGGAAGAGACTCATGAGCTGGAGGCCAGCTGAACTACATGGTGAGATCCTTTCTCAAAAACAAAACAAACAAAAACTAGGAGGAAATATTTATTTGGGCACATGGTCTCAGAGGTTTCAGTCCATAGTCACTTGGCTCCATTGCACAGAGTAGAGCAAAGCTGTTCACCTCAAGGCAGCCCAGAAGCAAAGGGAGAGATGGGAGGAGTTGGAAGTCCCAATACCCTTTTTAAGGGCACACCCCCAATGACCAAACTTCTTCCAGCTAGGCCCCACCTCCCAAAGTTTCCACTATATCCCAATAGTGCCATCAACTGGGGAAGAGTCTTCAACACATTAACTTTTGGAGGATATTTAAGATCCACACCATAACATCTGCAGTAGAAACAGTTAACCTCCATAGTATCATCTATCTTCACCCTGCCTTACTCTACCCACACCGAACATTTCAGTGCCCCCAAACATCATGAGAATTCTGTATTTTACATGGTAGCTCTGGAATAGACCACTTAGACTTGAATGTTAGATCTTCCAATTATTGGCTGAAGGATCGTGGGCAAATTTTTGAAACCTCCTATGGCTTTCTATGGCTCATAGAAATGTTTCTATGTTTGAATACTTATAAAATAGGGATATGGACAGTATATGTGTCACTGAGTTGGGGAGATGTACCTATATGTACTTAGAACCATGCCAATAGTACGCCCTCAGAATATATCTGCTGTCATTCCTATCTGAACTCCAGGATTTTGTCCTTGCTTTTCTATACCTACAACACTCTCACTTTCCATTCATGCCTTTTTGCCCTTAACTCATTCTCTAGATTTCAGCTTAAAAGTTAACTTCCTCCAGGAAACTTTCTCTGAATACCCTGGGCAACCCAGACAAGACTAGGTGCCCTCCCTTTGGGCTTCTCTAGACCCCTGCCATCCAGTACGTAGAGTGTGCTACACTCATTTATACATATCTGTTTATTCATCTGGCTTATACACTGGTCTACAAGTTTCATGAAGATAGGTACTTAATGGGTTAATTCTTCTATTTATAGCACCTAGTCAAGTGCTTGGCACACAGTAGACCATCAGAATTTGCATAAGATCGAATGCATAAGAACTTTCTCCTTTGAAGGGTACTCAGCAAAATTCTTTGAAGAAAGCTTTCTACTGGAAGGCCTCTTGACATTCAAAAATGGTAAGCCAATCAGAGATGAACAGCTAGAATAGACCTTGACACAGATTTAAAACTTGAAAAACTATAAATGTAGATTGTACAGATAAACTACTATCAAAGTACCCTAGGTAGAAAAATACTTACTGGTCTGTGTATTTTGGATCCAGCCAGTTGTTATTTTGACAGATATTAGTTAATTCCCATCCACAGAGATGAATAAACACATTCATGGAAGTGAAAGGGAGTGGCAACACTGGAACCTGATCCTCTGGTTTTCTTCATGGTGACCTTACTATCCTAACCTTCCCTTACTCCGTGACTGTCCTCTAGTCCTGGCTCTTATCAGTAGGAGTGCAAACTCAGGAAGACTTAGTTTGAGCACCCATGGATCCAGCCATGAGTTTCCTCATTTTAAGAACTCAAGCTCCCTGACGTAATATTTTAAAAAGCTGACTAGTAGGTGTCTAATTTGGTAATAACAAAACAGTATGGTTGTGTGTCCCCAAACTTACAAATATGTCTTTAACAGCCCGATAAGTGTATGTACTTGTTCATTTATTTGTGTAAGAAAGTGGATTTTTAGGCAAATAGGAGGACACTGAGTTATAATCTTGCCACTGTGTCATTTTCACCCAGAATTTTCTATTTGGTTTCCATAAAAAAAGTATAGTATTTCTCCTAAGTTACTGGTTTGTTTTTCTTCCTCACTAACATAACCAATGGACTGGAATTTAGCTCAGTTGGTAGAGCACCCTCTGCAATCTCTGAGGTCCTAAATTCAAGGCAATCCCGAAAAAGTTAGCTATTGAAAACCCTATGAGGGTCGCTATGAGTAGCAAACAACTTGTTGTCACCTAATAACAACAACATAACCAACTGTCTTTTCCTTTCAACCTGGCCACTAGAAAAATGGTCAGAATTCTTTTTCCCAGTAAAAACTGCTTTCCAGAACTGTAAACTATAAATGAATCACAGACAGGCAGAATTTTAATCTCTTGGAGATTAGTCTGCTCCTTATTTGTCAAATGAGAAAACCGACAGAACTAAGGAAATGAGAAGCCTGGGCATGCCCTGTGGTTTGTGCATCAGACTCTCACCTGACTGTATTTCACTGTGTTATTCTTCTTTACCTCAATCTGCTCACTTACCTTTAATTGCTCTTGCTTGAATAAAGAACATATCATCACTGAAATTTTTGGTTGCCACCATCTTTCCCTCTTGCATGTCCTTAAAGTAAGATACACATGGATGCTTGTGGGAGTGCTGGTCAAACGGAAATGAGTAATTGATGCTGCTGGTTTGGTTGGGCCACATGTGAACCCCCAGTAATCAAACCATGGGCCATAGGAAGAGCTCCATCTGAGTCATGAGGGTTCTTCACAGGCTGATTGCATAGCACAAAGACCCTGTCTCAAAGGTGGGTACACAAAGCTTATTGTTTTCTTTGGGGACTTTTTGCCACATTTCTCTCTCACTGTGCTTTGAAAATTAACCACCAGAGTCCAGTCATTATGGCTTCATTAACTATTCCTTGTAATTGCATCAGTCATAATTAATTCATTTGTTATTCACAAGGGTGACATACGGACACTTTAATAGATATTCCTCAGGGAATTCCACATATTAGATGATAGTGATGGTGCTTTCAGAAAAGACTTAAAGGGGAACCACAATATGAACTAATGTTGTGTAAATAGCCACGAGTTATTATAAAATAACACTGCTGTAAAAATGGCAGTTAATTTTTAAAATCCCTCAACCTTTTCAGATGAGAATCAGAAAGTGAATAAACTGTCCTTCTTCCCTCCACCAGATACTTCTAGTCTATAGAGTACAAAAATAAAATCAATACTGTAAAAATAGATGATGCATTTACACAAATGCATACCAGATTATGTAAGTAAATAACACTTGAATTAATTTTAGGTTAAAACCTTTCCTCTAAACCTTCCTAATTATTTTCCCAGAAATCATCGATATTTTAACATCTTACTGCACAGCTGCATTCCTCATGTTTAATTTATGTTGGAGTTCTTTTGTGAGAAGACCAACTTATTTTTTAAATGAAATCAGTTCATTCTAGGTAAAACATTCATGACCCAAATATCACATACTCTCAAATTATGCATAATCCATCCCTTACTCTTAGGCCCCCCAACACACAAACATCCTTATGACCCTTCTTTTTATCAGAGTTGAATGAGAATTCTACACTGCTGGATATTTAGCCAAATACCTTAATCATTGGTTATCTGGTGGAAACCTCAAGCCTATGCTGACAGACACACAATTGTGTGGCAGAACTAAAGCAATTATCTGCAAATTCAGATTAAAAACTAAACTCAACAACCAGTTTTGCCTGAAATACTCCAGTCATGAAGAAAGGGGAAAAAAGAGTCCCTTTGGCTGGCATTATTCCCATAATTGCCTTAATACCCACTTGACTCTGTGAGTGGAATCACAGACACATGGAATTTGGTCTCTTGGAGATTATCTAGTCCAACCTCCTTATTTTTCAAATAAGAACTCTAACACCCACAACGGTTAAGTGCCCCACCTAGGTCATCTGTGGGTGGTGGCAGAGACCAGTTCTGGGCTCACATCTCCCAGCTTCTTGCTCAGCATTCATCCAAACAATATCATCTTGTCCTGGCTCTGGTGCCTCTAGATCAAGAATATGGTGTCAGCATAACACACTTTAAATAAAGACAGCAAAATGCCACCTAAATCAAACGTGACAATTCACCTTAGCTGAGTATCAAGTAATTTGTTCTGTACCTGTTTATACCAACACTAAAAGAACAAGCTTTAAAAATATATATATGAGTCCAGGCTCAGTGGCTCACATCTATAGTGCTAGTAACTCGGGAGGCTGAGACAGGAGGATTGCAAGTTTGAGGCCAGAGGCCGCCTATGTAACTTAGTGAGACCCTTTCTCAAGATAAAAAATACAAAATGGGTATGGGTGCAGCTTTGAAAGTGGTAACGCACTTGCAAAGTATGTGCAGGGCCCTGCTTTCAACCCCCTAGTACCACAAAAAATGATAAATAAATAAATAAATAAAAATAAAAAATAAATATGAGGGGATAAATATGAGGTTAAGGGTATAGCTCGGTAGTAGAGCACTTTTCTAGCATGTGTGAGGCCCTGGGTTTGATCTCCACCATCACAATAAATTAATAAACAAATAAATTGGTATGCGTACTCACAAAAAAGTGACAAATATTTTCACCATTCCTAATAGATACCCAATGGTAAATCTACAAAGCTCTCTTAAGAGTTATAGGGAAACTCAGGTCCAGGATCTTACACAAGATTAAAGTCTGGCTGAGCGTCAGAGCAGCCACAGGTTATCAGCTTGAGGAACTACAAGTCACGCAAACACATGACATCATCTTGCTATGAGGAGGCCACACTTAGGTTCCAAGTTCTCTCTGAAAGAGCTCCCAGTCTGTTAGCCAGTGGATGCTGTTTTTCAAAGTCCTGAAGCATTGAATTTGATAAACCTGTATCTTTTGTTTGAAATAAGCAAGTGTCTTTTTCTGTTGTTGCTGTTTTGTTTTGTTCTTCTGCCCAAAAAGGTGTTTAAGAGAGCCCTGGATACTAACTCCTTACTTCACCTTCTTTCTCTGCCTTGCTGTCCAGCACATGATATTTTTGTTTGTTTTCCACATTTCTAGCTCAGGATCTCTCCAATTTTTAGAGAGGTGAAGTTCACCTGGAGGGTTGAAGGTTAGTGAAAACTGCCCAGGGAAGGCTATGGTTCTGCACTCTACTGGCTAGAACAGAGGACCCAGGCGGAGGTCAAAATTATTATGTGGAGATTAAACCGTGGAATTTAATTATGTGTTCTGTCGCTCCTGGTACATTTATTAATTTAGCAGTACAAACTGACTAGAGCTAAACAAGCAGGACTGATTAATTTGCAAAGACATCTAGGTAACAGATTGTGATCAAAGTGGAGACCTGATCCTGTTAGATTGAAATGTGTTGTTTTGTGCTGCATGAAGGACATGGAGCAGCATGGTTTATCTTTATCAATGCTCTCCTCTGAAGGAGGGGAACAAGCTTGCAGATACTAATCAGGGCTGAGGCCCTGCCACTCAATAATTACCCACTGTCTCATCATAATCCCGGAACTAAGCCCCTGCCCAATCCATCTGGGACCCTTTTCCATCTATTGCACAGCTCAAGAATATGTGTGTAAGCTATTACCTCTGGTTGTGCTATCTGTCCCCTGAGTATAGATTCATGGCAGTGACCAATTAGGTTGCTGTGTTCTCTTTCCCCCTTTGCTTCCAAATCATCCTGTGCTTCTTTCTCAGCACCAGTAATGAAGCACAGATGCATGGGGGTGCAGAAAGCCACTCACCTATAAAAGCTGTCTCGCCACAGTCACTGATAAACATTATATGATTCTTAATATTGTGGGGTGTTTTGAAAAGAGGGGTGGAAGGACCATACCTCTTGATCTTAAAGTTTCTTTAAGCTACTTTCAAACTCCCACTGCCTTCTGTCAGGAACAAATCACACACTGAGGAACCTATTGCTGAACCCTAATCCAGAAACTAAACAGCTGAGAAGAGGGCAAATATGGAGGTAATTGGATCCTGGATCTCTGAAGGAGGACCAAGTACGGCACTATGATTAAAAGAAGGGGGTTCTGAAGTCCCAGAGACTTGGGTAAAACTTGGGTTCTGCTACTTGCCAGCCAGTCACTTAACTGCTTTGTAATTGCATTTCACGATTGATAAAACAGCATCTGCCTCAGTTGCTTTGAGAGCTGTGCCACTACATGTAAAGCACTCACCTTTACAGATGACAAAACCTCAATCAAAGGTAGCTTATCCTACTGTCTAAATAAATTCTTGCCTGCAACCATAGCCCTGTAGTATCTTATCCCGTCGGATCTCAGAAGCTAAGCAGGGTGGGCCTAGTTAGTACGTGGATGGGAGACTGCCTGGGAACAACAGGTGCTATAGGCTTGGGAGACAGACCCGACAACCCACTCCCAAAAATCAATTCGCCATTGAAAACCCTATGAACAGCAGAGAAGCACTGACAATAGTGTTTCCCCTGTTGTACGCAGGATTGCTATGAATCGGATACTGACTCGACGGCACCTAACAACAACAACAACAATAAATTCTTACCATGTGTATAGCTAAAACCAATAGATCTAGCTCTTGTTTGAACTATGCCAATAATCCACTAATTATTTTAAGTCTATACATTTCATCTTTCCAAACAAAGTATACATCCCTGGCAGGTAAACCCATGTCTTTTTCTTGTGTATATCTCACAGAGGACAGCTAATCTTTGTAATCAAACTTAAGAACACTTCATGAAATTCTTCATAAACAATTTTGAAGATGAGAAGAACAAGTATTCTGTTAAAATTACGAAGTAAGCAAATAGAGACAACAGTCATGTTGATCAAGAGACCTAGTACAGTTGCTATTGTTAGTGGTAGAAATTCAAAAGGTATGAACTTTTAATCATTGCCAGTGGTTACTGTTATTAGGTGCCACTGAGTTGGGTCCAACTCATAGTGACCCTCATAGGGTTTTCAATGGCTGATATTTTCAGAATTGCTTTGGAAATGGATTGCCACGCCCTTCTCCTATTTTTGCATTGCTGGTGATTGAACCCTGGTCCTCAGAGAGTGCAGAGCAGTACTCTACCAATCAAATCTGCAAAGCAAGTACATGACATCCACTGTTCATTGTCAGTCAAGGCAAACCCACTTGAAACATCCAGGGCCATTTTCAATGGATGCTCTGTCAGGGCCCAGACCCAGCTCCAAATTAGCCAGGACCCCACCTCAGATCTTTGCTGATACTCATGGGATATTAATTAGTTGAAACTACAACTTGGCTCTTCTTCTCTGGCAGAGAGGAAAACATGCTAAAATATGAATATTTCACATTTACATTTCACACGCACCTCTTCCCTAAGGCTGTAAGGATATACTCTGAAGTGTATGATGAACCACCCTTTGGAATTTATACCAGCAGTGAACAGCTGTTTTATATTTATTTCTACTGTTGGGCCATTTCAATTTGGGGCTCTTATTCATTACATTAGCAAATATTTGTTAAAGAATCAGTTGTGGCATGAGGTATGTTTGTCAGGGCTGTAATTAAGGAGGTATGTGTACTAGGGTTAGAGAAACACAGGGATGGGCTGGATTCTCAAAACACTGTAGCTGTGTCACCTTGAAAGAGGTATGGACCTCTCTGGGCCACATCTGGCCGACATTACATGCAAGTGTCATTCTTGTTGCTGCTGTTCTAAAGGGTAGATAAATCAGAAACAATTAATTTAGATAAACTATTTTAGGACCCTCATATGTTGGCTTTTGGCAAATTCCTTGCCTGCAGCATATCCTAATGTGCTTTTATTTTTCAAATTGAACTTCTCAGAGTGAATTATATAATTTTAAGAGATTTCTCAAAACCGTGGGTTTGGCAAAGAGAATACAACAAAACCCCTTCTTTCTCTTTCTACCAAACAACTCCATACTCTTTACCCTTTCTACCTTTTGTATTTAAAGTCAGGCTACTGCAAAGAGGCTGGATGTGAGATAGATGTCATATTAAACTATCATTCAAGATATAATAGAGCAGTTTGACATTTAAAAAAAAGTTTTAGTTTGTAAGGTTTTGATGATTTCTAACACATTCAATATTTGAACTCTTACCAGCTGAGGTTAGCAATGGAAATTTTGCAAAAGATATAATTACTTCTCTGAAAGGCTGTGGGGGCTGTACTGCTGGCTCCTGATGTGTGGCTCTCCCCCCTTACTTCCCTTGGGGCATCTCTGACTCCCCTGCCGTACCTATGAACATTTTAAATTCTTCTAAAATGAGGATACATTTCAAACATGCAGTACAGACTCATTGTTTGTACATAAATTCCCTTCTTTCATTTAATGTCTTGTGTCTTGGAATCTAAACAAAGTCATTAGTTCAGAGTCATCTGGCCCCAATGAGGATGTGTTTACTGCACTGTTAAGGAGGATAAACCAAAGCTCAGAAGGTACAAGCCTCCCAGGAGGGTCAGCCCTTTTCCTGATGGGGAACTCACAATCACTGGTTCTTTCTAAATTTAAACCCACTACAACGAATTTATTCTTGTGTTCTTAATATCGTTCTTATCTAGAACTTGGGAGCCCCATTCTCCAGTCCTGACCATACCCTGGCTCTCACTCTGGATTGCCAGCTATTTCCAAATGTCTCTGGGAAAAAAGCTTTATCTCATTGAATTTGACATGTCTCCAAAGAAGACCCCTAAGGCACCCCAGATCTCTCAAGAAACTATTTCCTCTTCCAAACAACAGTATTTTACTTCCAGGAATGGCGCCATATAATTTGACACTTCCCTTTTCTCTAATTGCTTACTTTGTGTGTCTGTTTAGCCTCCTGACTAGATTGCAATATCTTTGAGGGAGGAGGTTCCGTGGAGCAGGAGGCCCCTGGAGAGTCCCTAATAAGTGCCAAATGCAAAAAGGTTGAAGTCGCCAGTTGAGAAAATCCGCATAAAATACACCCAAGCTTTTGGCCTGTATAAAATCAGCATATTTTCTCCTGGAAGAGGTTCACAGCATGTGATTTCTAGCTTCTATTCTCCCAAGTGCTCAGGTAACTCCAGGAAGCAATTTGGGATGAGAGAAAGACAGGGGCTCTGTTGAGTTTATGGAAACAAAGTGCTCTAAAACATGCTCCATAAGAATACTTTGTTCTGCCTTGACTGAATATTCTAGTAACATAGGAAACTTCCCACAAATGGAAGGAATATGGCATCAAATAGTGGAAGCAGATAGACCTGGGTCCAAAATTCAACCTTAGCTGCTTACTCTCTGTATGTCCCTGACAAAGTCACATAACCTCTCTAAATCTCAATTTCCTCACTGTAAAAATGGAAATAAGACCATTTCATAGGATTCACATGAGGATTATTGCTAATAAAAACACAGTGAGGTACCTGACACAGTGCTGTCCAGGATATATCTACCCACAAGAGAGGTCTGTATATTTGTGTGGTACACTGCATACCTGCTCAGGTCACCATGGTTAGAGACTTGAGGGTCCTCGCCATAATCAGTGGCCTGCATGTCCAACACAGCACTTCCTCTAAGCCACATTAGATACTTGCCAGTGCCCCCTGTGCCCTCTATGAAGCTTCAAAAAAGACCTTCACAGAGATGTCCCTGAGTTCCCATTACAAGTGAGAACTGCGTTTCTCAGCTGTGTGTTGTGGTTTTCTTTCCCTCCCTCCCTTTCTTCTTTCCTTCCTTCCTTCCCTTCTTTTTCTTCCTCCTCCTTCTCTCCTCTTTCTTCTCCTCTTTCCTCCTCCTCATCCTCTTCATCCACCTCCTTTTTTATCTCCTGCTCCTCCTTTTTTTTTGGGGGGGGAGAATGGGTTTTTGCTATGTAGCCCAGGCTGTACTCATACTCACAATCCTTCTGCTTCAGCCTCCTGAGAGCTGAGATTACAGGTGTGTACCACCACACCTGGCAGATTATTTTCTTTTATCTGTGAAGTTTTTCTTCTCTGGGCAGAAGGGTCTACTAAAAGATGGTGTCTTTGAAGGGTTGAGTGTACTTGAAGACTGTGTAAGCCCCTGGAGCAACTCTTCCTGAATTATGTCTGTGGTGATCCTGGTCACCTCCAGAATTTCTAAAAATTGGACTGGGGGTGCAGGTCAGTGGTAGAGTGATAGCAAAGCATGTATGAGGCCCTGGGCTCAACTACCCAGTACTACAAAAAAAAATATTTTCTAAAAATTGTTTTAATTCACTTTAATAAGATGAAAACAAACAAACAAACACAAACACCCCAGGGGCTCAGAGTGTAGCTCAGTGGTACCTATATGTGTGCCTAACATTCATGAGGTTCTAGGCTGGATTCCTAGCAGTGTGGAAAAAAAGACAGGGTGGAAGGAGGGCGGAAGGGAGGAAGGAAGAGAGGAAGGGATGAATGGAGGGAGGGAGGGAGGGAGGGAGGGAGGGAGGAAGGAAGGAAGGAAGGAAAGAAGGAAAGAAGGAAATTAAACTCCAAATGATGAAAAAACTTTGTGTCTCCACAATTCTTTGTAACAGCTGGCTCCTATTAGCAGGTTTGGTATAGGAAGGAATAAGGATAGAATATGAATCATAATCCATCGGCAGGTTTCTATTCTCATTGGTTTTCTCTTTTTCCCAGTTCATAGGCAACTTCAGTAGCACAAATGCTCCTGAGTAGACCACTGACCCTCACAGAAACACTCCCCAGAATCATTGAAATGCCTGACTTCTAGAGGTATACCTACAAGTCACCTTTTTATATCTAGTCTTCTCCCTATCTTTCAGCAACAAAAGAAACAAGGGTCAGGCACTAGGGAAGCTAAGGCAGGATGATTAAGAGTTTGAGACCCCCAGCAGCCACTTAGTGAGACCCTGTCTCAAGCCCCTCCCCAGAAAAAAAAAAAACTAAGATCAAATTCTTGAAAGGTTTCTAACCTATCATAGATACATTGTTGTTTTTCATCAGTTTATCCATCCACTCACCTAGCTGGTTGATTGACCTTATTTACCTATACCATGAGAATTGAGCCCTTAAGCAGAGAAAAGACTCTCCTAGGCCACACCACTTTGAAAACTATTTCTCACAATATTGCCTGGCCAAATGTTCTTTAGGAACAGGTTTAAAAGGTTTGTTTAATCTTAGACAGTGTCACAGTCTTCAGTCTAAGTATGTTGAAGTCATATCCTCTGAGCTTTAGGAGCAAAACACCCCATAGGCTTAACAGAGCATGAAGTGATCATTGATGGGTAGCTAAGAGGTGTTTGATTTAATCATTGAGCTTTGTGGTTGAGGGATATTCTAAAATGGTTTATGATGATTTTTATCAGCCCACTTTAGTTAATGCTGAGTTTTCTATTTGCAAGGACATGCCAATTTACCATCTGTTGGATTTGAGTAATATTCAAAATGTCCAATAAAACTTGTAATTCTTTTAGTATCACAATCAATATATAGTACATATTGTGCACCTTGGTCCACACACAAGATGCTGGGGGTTTCAGCTGACCATTATCTTCAGATATTTCCTGATTACCTGATACTTCCCTTCCTGGTTTCAGATCATGTTTCTCAGTTTTGCTATGATGGAAAACGTGCTTATTGGTGGGCAATTACTCCAGTCTGGTTGTTGTTGTTGTTAGGTGCTGTTGCTGTCGAGTCAGTATCCGACTCATAGCGACCCTCATAGGGTTTTCAATGACTGACTCTTTCGGGATTGCCTTGGGAGTGGATTGCTAGGTCCTTCTCCCATTTTTGTGGTACTGGGAATCGAACTCAGGACCTCAGAGACTGCAGCACAGCACTCTACCCACTGAGCTAAATTCCAGCCCCGCTATGAGTCTCTAGTCTGGGGCACATGTTAAATTTCCAGGTTCTAATCGAAATTGCTGCCTTTAGTTTTTAGTTTCCCTCTCACAGACTGTTCTCTTTGCCTCTGGTAAGATGAAAAGCCTCTAACCTTGCTCAGAAAGCATGATGAGAAATCTGAATGCCATTGAAGTTGAGTTCCCTGCTAACATTCTGAGTCTGAGAAGGGAGCTTACTTAGAACTAAGAAAGGATGTGTGTGTGTGTGTGTGTGTTTGCCCCTCTGGAGAGTAGCATGCAAATCCTGAAGTACACAGTAGCTAATGGAAGAATGGGCCCAACAATCTTAAAATATCTGCCTTAATGGACAGGCGATATCTCCATGACATTTCTCCAAGTCAAAATTCATTGGTTTGCTGTCCTCTGAGACAATTCATGGACTTATAATGAATTTCTCAACCATAAATCAGTACAATAAGCATCCTATGGATTTTGACAAAATTAAAACTCTCCTCAAATGATTATTTGGCACCAGTAGGTTAGGACTGAGCATGCTCAGGAGACTTGCTGAGATATATTTTGTCCCTAACAGGTAATGTCAGCAACCTTCATCTCAGGCTTGTTGTTGTTAGGTGCCGTCGAGTCGGTATCTGACTCATAGCGACCCTTATAGGGTTTTCAATGGCTGACTGTTTCGGGATTGCATTGGGAGTGGATTGCCAGGCCCTTCTCCCATTTTTGCGGTGCTGGGAATTGAACTCGGGGCCTCAGAGACTGCAGCGCAGCGCTCTACCCACTGAGCTAAATCCCAGCCCCATCTGAGGCTTAAGCACAGAGAAAAAGGTAACTTCACTATAGTCTGGATAATTTTTTTAGAAACCGACAGGTGGCCAGCCCAGAGTGACATAGTGAGACTGTGTCTCAAAAAAAAAAAAAAAAAAAAAAA